>CAIGRB010097444.1:0-36672 GCA_903798255.1 Fraxinus quadrangulata | reverse complement strand
AGTGTTTATGTCTCAAATTAATTGGACTTAGGATATAACACTTACAAATGCATGCAATAATTTTATATATATTTAGACGTAATTTAACTAATATTACGAGTTAATAAATAGATTCAATCTCCACCTAACATTTGGTCATGTGCAAGTTGGAATCGAGTGATTATACAATAAACTATGTTCCAGCATAAAGCAAAATCTACCTATAGGTGTAAGGCCATCTCTAAAGGAATTATTTTTGAAATATTAAAGGGGTTTAAGCCAAATTTAGTTCATCGCCAAACTCTTTATCCATAAAGAGCATCTTATATACTATAGAGTATCTTTAAATTTAGAGGTCAAAAATTTATACACTCCTACCAATGGCGGAGCTAGCATTGGCAAACCATGGCGGCTGCCAGTGCTGGCTCCGTCGAAATTTTTCTTTCATGTATTGGGCGGCCACTTGGTTCCACAAATGACTGTCGAACATCCGTCCTAGCTCAAATGGATTCACCATAACTCAGATGAATTCCTGGATCCGTCACGACTTCTCTCTATTTTGATTTTTCATTTTATTTTTTTTCTCAAGAAGCATTATTAATTTTTTGCTTATATTTTATTTAACATAATTTTTTATATATCAATGACCAATCAATATAAATTTAATTTGAATAATTTAAGAAGTAAAGTAATAAATATGTGATTTATTAAATTTAATAATTGTTCGTTAAGAATAGAAATTGGGTTTGACTTTATAAATTTGGAGAATCAAACTCACTTTCTATCTTAAAAAGTTAAAATATGATCTCTTGAAACTTATTTTTAAGCCTAGCCTTTTAAAATAAAGATCATTTTGTATTTAAAGTCTGTTTGAGATGCTCTTATTGAACCATTACGAGTTACTCTCGTGCTTAAGTTAGATGTTAACGAGTTGATTAATCATACAAAACATTAAGCAATTAACATCTTTCCCAAAAATGAATTACATGTCTTAAATACTTGGTAAGAACCTCAATTTGAAATAAGATTGAAATATCAACTAGTTCATATACCATTTCATTCTTTAATATTGCAATTTGGTGGAACATTCAAATACTATATTATAGATCGACTTGACATGCTCACGCCACGAAGGGTGCGTTAGATGCTCTAGAGACCCACTCTTTTGTTATGCTTAAATTAAAAAGAAATTTAGTTATGTCTGAAAGTACTCGTTACTTAATAGTTTTTTAAATTTTAGGTTTATAAACTATATGCATGATTTTGAATTGTCTTCGAATTTCTCGATTAAACTGACTGATTGAATGGATTCTTAATGTAGTTCACATTAACTATTTTTTCATTTAATTTTAATTATGCAACTATACTTCAATTTTGATTAATTGAGTAACTATTCATTACTTTTGTTTCAATAGAGTAATTCCGTTTAATTCCATCACTAGCTTGAATCGACGAAATCAATGTCACGGTCAATAAGTGATTGTCATAATTTATTTCCATGAAATTGTTCTTATTACACGTCACGACTAATGGTTATATGTGATGATCATCATTTATTAACTATCATGTCATCAATTTTCGTCGGTGAAATTGGACAAAGCTAGATAAAATCAAGTTAAATTTTAGTTATTAGATTGAAATCAAATTAAAGTGCAATTACTCGATTGAAATCAAATTAAATTATAACTACCCGATTGAAAAAAGATAAATTGCAGTTACTCGATTGAACGTAAGTAAAAATATACACATCAAGAATGGAATTTTACCTTCGATTCTTATAACATGCTTTTCTAACAACAATTATCCATCTAACCGGTGACAACCTTTGGTTGAATCTAAACAAACTCTTTAACTTGTCTTTATTAAACTATATATAAATTCTTGGCGTGAAGATAGGAATAAACCCAATCTAAGTAATTAATTTTATATCAATCACCAGAGATTAATTATTTAATTAATTTAATTGACTAAAATAATCTAAATTAACATGGGAAGTGGTGGAAAAGTATAACAAAATATAATTAAGAAATACAAGTAGAATAGGGTGCATTAAGTTACAGTTGACAATTCCCAGATCTGATCCCAAAGCTCTTAATTTTGGTACAGGGTTCATATTCTGTAAGGAATTGACATTTAAAAAAATAATAATAATTCTATGTGTACATAATTTGGGTATATAATGATGTCCATAATGTGACGTGGACAAAATTCTGTTGTTGATGTGAAAATGTGAAATTTGAATTAAAGGTTAGATCTAGTGTCACGTGTAATTATGAACACTATTATGTATAATATTATGTACTTGCAGCACTTCTAAAAAAAAAATCTATACCGAGTCAAAATAGGGTTTCCAAATAATAATAATCTTCAGATTTTAGCATGAAGATTACTATTATTTTAAGAAATAATAAATCTTAGTTTTCCATTTATTCTTGCAAATAAATAACCTAAATTTGATATTATCCACACCGTTCTAAACTCAACCTACTTATCCCTCGTTTGACAAAGTATTTTGAGATTATAAGGTGATGAATCTCACTAATTATGTAGTTAAAATGAAGTTTGAATGATTTAAAATCAAGAAAAATGTTTTACCACACAAGAGCTTGCTTCTCAAATAATTTGACGAACAACCACACTATATATTTGTGATCATCTTCAACCTCAACCACATTTTGGGATGGAGGGAGGGGGCTCACTTAGTTTTTTCTTTTTCCTATATATCAGCCAAGTATAATAATAATAATTATTATTTTGGCCCTGGCTTTTCCTCTAACCACAGTGTAATGAGTCGACAATTAGAAATCCAATGACTTAACAAAAAATAAAAAATCTTAGGAGTTCCATTCAACACACGTGGGCGGATTTAGTATATGAGGGGCAGTGGGATCAGCTGTCTACACACTAAGGGCTTGTTTGGTAGAGATTAAAAGTCAATTAAAATTGNGAAAATGTTGCATTGTATGTTATAAAGTTTACTTACACAATACTCAATAGGACTGACAAATACTTTATCTTCTTTAGAGCTTATTTGGTAGCAATTAAAATTCAATTAAAATTGAAAATATAGTCGTTATTGGGTCTCACTCGTCTAATAAAAGTCAACAATAACGACTAATTTTCAATTTTAATTTCTACCAAACACACTCTAAATCTCAATTTCAAGATGTTAAATTAAATTTTTTTCAAGATTTTGAACAAAATTTTCAAAAAAAAAAAAAAACCCTTTTAATTTTTGAATTTTGCCCCGAACTCTTTTATCCTACCTCCGTCCCTATGAACACATACGACTCCTTAATAACCATAGTATTAAGGACCCTGATACAATCATTCCGCAAACTAGCATTCCAATATATCAGTAGGGACGCAAACCAAGTGGCTCATACTTTTTCACAATTTTGCACTGTATATACTCACCATTATATGTTAGGAAAAATACCAAAGAAAATTATGAAATTATATAAATAAAATAATCGAAAGAAAAATTACAATAAATGGAGTAACAATAAAAATAGAGAAAAATAGTTGTTGATGTAGTAGCAATATTGGAAGAAATCGAGACCTATGTTGTACATAATTTTTTTAAAGCAGATTTGCCCATACCGTGGTACAAGAAGAGGACTTATGACTTTCGTCTTCCAGAATACAGCGATTGAAAGTAGTTGATTAGAATTTCGTCACTACTTTAATCGAACTAAAAATGCTTAAAATTCTATCACCAACTAGAACAAACAAATTATCTACGCTACCAAGAACAAGATTCTTGACAACAAAGAAAGGAGAGAAATTTAAAGAGAAGAAAGAACTATCAAAATTTTGATGTGTGGAATATGGAGAATACTTCCTTATTTTGATGTGGAATACATAGAAATATTCTCAATATTTTGCCCTGTTTTTTCTAACCAAATAACCAAAACTATGTAAATAAGTGGAATTAAGCCCCTAATTAAGTCCTATTTTTTGAGAATAAATTTTGCGAAAAATGAATTTTTTTTTTGTAGAATATATAGTTTAAAACCTGGAAAATATTTGGGTTTACGTGCTAGATTATTATGTGGGAGAGTATGTAATTGAAACTAAGTTTAAAAAATAAATGAATTTTAAAAAATGGGATTAAAAGAATTTTGGGAGTTCAATACGAGCACCTTCGTTCTTAATATTATGTGACAAACTGCTATCGTATCTCTCTCGTTTTGAATGGTCACACGAGACTGCTTTTTTTTAAATTATTAATGAATCAGTGGCAACGCTAATGAAAGGCGCAATTGAAAAACGAATACAATCAACCTAATCAATCAATGATCGAGGAAGGGAGAGAGAGAGAGGCAATTTTAGGTTGCCTTAGAGTTAGCTACAAGTTTGAGGGGCACTCTAGTTATTTCACAATGACAAGAAAAATTATAAAGAGCCCGCCCAGCGGCACTGTTATGGTCATATACATACACACAAATTATTCTAAGTAGCTTATGACAAATTGAGTTAATTAAGGATCAAGATTAAAGTCAAAACTTAGATGTATTCTACTTATATATAGATGAGTAATATCTTTGAGACAGATGAATTGACTTCGGCAACATCAAATTTTGTATGTCCATATGGAAAAACTAGAAGAAGAAACCGATCAAGAAATGGAAATTGATCTATCCCTTAAGCTAGATGCAACAGAAGAAGCAAAAACCGATGAGCAGCCGCCTCAATTGCAGATGAATCGAGCAGGAAAAGAATTCCAGATCGAAAACAAACTGAAAGAAAAATCCCAAGAAATTATAGCTGATGATGATCAGAAATCCATTGAATATTACTCATTGGATGACTCGAAGAGGGAAAAGGTATAGAATTTGTTTGTGTATTTACATAATTATATGCATGGCCTTGTTTTTAAGCAATGACTAATCAAACTGTAAAATTCTCTTAGCTGTCCATTTTACAGATGCAGATAAATCAGATGGAGGAGGAGAATAAGATATTAAGGAGCTCAGTAGAACAAACTATGAAGGATTATTATGATCTACAAATCAAATTTGCTATGATCCAAAAAAAGAAGGTAGCCCTGAGCCTAATCATATTATACACCTACTTATCCTTTTTGATTTTCAGTCTATGACAATTATAGCTTTTTTATTTGAAATTTCATTGTTAGGATCCCAAAATGTTCCTTTCACTGAGTGGAAATGATGAGCCGAGTGATCAAGAGCCAAATAGAAGTCCAAAGATATTTGATATCAAGAATCAAACGGTGTTGCCGCCATTAAGACGGGAAGATGATGTGAGTGATAATACTGAATTAGGGTTGTCATTGACACTGAAGAGCAGTCAAAAAAATGTAGAGAGAGAAGATGAGCAAAAGGAGAAAAAGGAAAATGGAGAGGGATTAATTACAAAGATACAAGGTACGCTACATGGAAGCAGCGACTTGCCTGGAACTACAAGCCATGTTACATCTCCATCCAGTAGAAGATCTAGGGTTTCAATCAGAGCCAGATGTGAAACAGCCACAGTGAGTTTCGCTCTCTCTATATGTGTGTGTAGAATGTTAGAAGTGTGGAGCCTAATCGTGCTGCACAATTATCTAGTCGACTCTCACGTTGAGGGTGAATCACTTTGAATTTGTGTGTTTGCTTGTATTCAATTTCATTTGTTTTTCTCTTTCTTTAGTAGGGATTAGAGTTCAGTCCATGACATAGGGTGTGTGTTTGTGGGTTTGTTTTATTGAGTTCTACAAGATTCAAGACTTAAAATTTATGGATAAACACATATTAGATGAATGATGGATGTCAATGGAGAAAGTATGGTCAAAAGACTGCTAAAGGAAATCCTTGCCCAAGAGCTTATTATCGATGCACTGTAGCTCCTGGATGCCCAGTAAGAAAGCAGGTAACGGAAAATTTAATTTCCCCTCGAAATTTTTAACATCGTCTTGATTTGTTCATTTTATATAATTGACCTTTTAGATGTTGAGTAACGCAATTGACATGATATTTAGGTCCAAAGATGTTTGGAGGACATGTCGATACTCATCACGACGTATGAAGGAACACACAATCATCCCCTACCTGTTGGTGCAACAGCGATGACATCAACCGCGTCAGGTGCATCAGCATCCTTCACATTAGGCGATTCGAGCAACCAATTTTTGGATGTAATGTCAACCTCAAACCAGACACATTTCCCTTACCTCAATCCTTATAATATGATCAATATGCCATCTCGTCCATATATCCCATACCTAAGAAGCATGCACCCTAATGACCCTTCAAAGGGTATTGTTCTTGATCTCACAAACAATGCTTGTGACCGACAGTTTCTTGGGACTGGCCCTTCGGGACAGCCGGGATATTCTTGGCTGCCTAAACCAGGCAAGTATGATGGAACTAACCTGCTTTTTCCTGGTCCTAAACTAGGAGAAGGGATGAGGCCTAAAAGCGAGGAGAATAATGATATTAATAAACATTTGGAGGAAAATATAAGTGCAATTGCTTCTGACCCTAAGTTTAGGGTTGCTGTTGCAGCCGCCATTTCCTCAGTACTTACTAATAATAAAGAAAGGCCTACAGCATGTCCTAGAGATGGCCAGGAGAGTGGGGGTAACGGCCCTTATCCCTGGGTTCTTGATTCCTCAAGTGCTTCTGCTGGTAAGTCCTCGTGAATTTTTTTTTGGCATATTGCAGGTTTGAGCCTCCCTGTTTGGTTGGCTTACAGAATACTGTATGAATTAGAAAGGGCTAGCTTGCAAGGTTAAACTTTGTGTAACAATTATATTGGCTGGCTGCCTGGCTAGTTGATATGTAGGTGTAGCCAAATGCAATTTGAATTATTTATACTGAATATTTGTTGTTTTTTTTTTCCTCCTATTATTGATTATTGTTTTACTTTTTGAAAGATGGGAGGTTCCATGTGAGCCATTGAAGGACTTGAACTTTTAAAAAGTGTTAAGAATTTTTTATTAATTAGATTTCCAATAAAGAAATATATATTCTTATGTACAGTACTCAAGCTGGTTTTTGTATAATCCTATATATATTCTTTTTATGTGTGTAGATCATAAATGATGGGTTTAAAGAAAAAGAGTCTAGTGCATGCACATAAAATTAAAAAAAGAAAGACTTGGTTTAATAAGTTAAGACTCAATACAATTAGGCACAATTCATGAAGATAGACATGTGACCTAATTTATCAGTACTTGTGTCTAATCTTGCTAGTTGAATGTATCGAATATGCCATATTAGTCTCTATTAGATAAAAATATAATAGATGTGTATATAAACTAAGCATCAAAATATTCTACATGTAAATTTTTCGTTCGAAAGTTTTCTTCGAGTTTGAGACAACCGAATTCAGAGTCGTGATAAGCAATTGTTGAGATGAAATTTTCATCGCTAAATATTGCACGTCTCTTTTTTATCTACTCAGATGTGTTATTTTTTGGTCAATTAATTTAAGTCAGCTCAGTTAGAACATCTTCGATTGAGTAAGATTCTATGGAAGAACACAATAAAAATAGTTAATTTTAGTTTCAACATTTTCATGAATGTTTATTCCTTCTGACTAAACATGTAATAATAGTATTTCGGTTCAATTAATGCAAAACCATGTGCAATACACTAGTGTAATTTACAGAATTTAAAATAATAAATCAAAATTTGGTTTATGCTAAGTGGTTCGGAAAAAATTGATTTATGATAATTATATTAATTAACGACCTCCGTTTGGTATACATTAATATTTTCATTTTCATTTTCATTTTTTTACTTATTTTTAATCATACATTCTTAAATAAAATAATATTTTCTATCACATCAATAACTTTTTCCTTTTTAACCACATATTCCCCATCCATCACATCAAAAAAATGCATTATCTTACTAAAAAAGTGTACCCAAACGGGGCCTAACTGATTCTCTGATAATTGAGAGTAGTTCATCGAGATGAAGTTAGATTGAGTTGACGTTGCAATGACCTCAGAAGTTCAAATTAAGTAAACCGCATCAAAGCCTAGGCAAGGTTTTTAGGTCTTTACTTAGACTCAATGGAGGATTAGGCATGTATTGATGTGAAATCGAAGTAAAAACAGGAGGGAATGTTGAGATCTTGCCTCTAAAGTTACATGAGAGAGGGATGAAGAAGATGTAAAGCAATGAATAAGATGGTACTACCTCCCTTATAAAGGAGCATGAGAAGAAAACCAAAACTAGTAAATTAGACACGGAGTGCTGCCTGCCATTCACAATGAAGTTTTATCCGATTCTACTTTACGCTTTCAAAATTCGTCATCACTACTATTATTTTAATCGTTTGTTCCTTGTGTTGATGCTCCTAGTCATTGTTGTTTTGTTTTAAAAAAAGCTGAATGTACAGTCTTTTTGTACAGCTTTTTTTACAGCTCTCTCACATGAGAATGGGGACAACAATCTTGGGTCCCACCCACATGTGAGAGAATTGTCAAAGCGAATGTACAAAAAGGTCGTAAGTATAGCATATCTCTTTGTTTTATCACATTTGTGCACAAATAAATATGTAATCAAGTCCCCTTTTTGCCATTTAAGAAAATGATAAAAGTAACTAACTTTTGATAAAATAAATTAATTTAGGATGCTCCCGAGACACGTTGAAGACAATATTTTGAATAGTGAATTTTTGGAGAATGTGTGGCTAAAATGTAGGAAAAATGAGTATGTACAAAAAAGAGTTATAATTTAAAGGATGTCAAACAAAGGCTAGATAAGTTTTCACTTGGTCATTGTTTGGCCCCCATTTTGGAGAATTTATAAATTTTGAAATAGTAATTGATGAGAGAATGTGTGGTTGAAAAATAATGAAAAGTTTTAGATTTATGTGTAATATTATTTTATTTAAAGAATATATGATTAAAATTAAGAAAAAAGAAAAAAAAATTTAAAATTTAATCTGGCCAAACAAGGGCTTATTTTGTTTTAGTTTTTAGATAAAATTATTTAATAGAGTACAAAAATAGTCAGTAACAACAATGTTAAGGTTAAAAAAGAAGTTCCAACACAAGTAGAGTCCATTAAGATATCAAATTAAAGTTAGTCTCCAGTGAATATTAGAAAAGCCCGCAATAATTTGTTTGGTGAGGTGGAATATATACTATTTGATATTAATAAAGAGAAAAAAAAAAAAAAAAGGTGCGACAATGAATACTAAACAACTAAACCTGATCAACTTGTCATCTTTTCCTTATTCAAGAATATTTTATTACAGTACAAGGAAGAATAATATTACATATAGTTGTCGTAGGATAATCAGTGCGTAACGTCCCCATCTTTCACTATTATTGTTACTTTCCATTTTTTGGTATTTTCACTATTATTTTTACATTTCATTGCACAAAATATCATTTAATCTATTTTAAAAATTGTGAAATGACGAATATATCATTATCTTTAAATAAAATAAAAAGAAAAAGAAAAAAATTAATTGTAACCATAGTCCCAAATTTGTTAAAAAAGCGTAAATGAATTACAAATAAATTATTAAAAGGGTAATTAACACATAATGTCCATACTTTTCATTATTATTGTAAAAAATGTTCATACCTTTCAATTTTTTATTTTTTATTTTTTTTGTATTTTTACCCTTAATAAAAGGTGAAGATGTTGTGTGACCCTTGTTGTAGAATATGTCTAAAGTTTATCAACTCTCCGTCATTTCTCTAATAAACCTTTGGAATTTGAAGCATCTCCGTTTTGTAGTAATTTGAGTGAGGTCACATCTTGCTCCCTCTATGATTGTTTCACTGAATATTGTTATTTTAATAATGATCATTTTCAATCAAGGTAGATAATGAATAACGGGACTGATTCAAGTTTATATAAAGACTTGAAATTTAAAGATTTTTCAACTCGCCATCATTTCTCTAATAAACCTTTGGACTTTAAAGCATCTTCGATATGTAGTAATTTGAGTGAGGTCACATCTTGCTCCCTCAATGCTTTGTTTCACTTAATATTGTTATTTTAATAATGACCATTTTCAATCGTGAATTAGGTTTATAATGAATAACTTGAAATTTAAAGTTTTTTCATACAAACTTTCTTGATCTTTATTAATTAACAAATCTTGTGTTCTTGAAGTATGTTCTTATTTTTGGATTCTTGCTCAGATGTTGCTAAGATTTGAGATTCTATTTTTAAAATTTAATCTTATTAAGAAGTAGTCGAACTCTTTATATATTGGTTTATATTTTCATTTTTATTCGATGTGAAATTTATCATTTAACATGTTTCGACAAAATGAAGGCTCGTTTGAGTAAACCAATTTTAAAATTTGCGTGCTCATTTTTTTTAGTTTTAATCGGATCGAATTGCTCGTTGAAATTTTATGGACTCTGATACCATGATAAGATTTGAGTTCCATCTTAACCTAAACAATTAAATTTAGTAGTTTAGCGATTAGTATGGAATTCTAACCTATATTAAATTTAAAATTTTAAAATAAAGAGGAAAATGTTTTGAGAAAATTCAAATTAATATAAAGAGTATATGTAAAAATGAAATTCCGTATTTGTCATAGTCGACTGTATACTTACCAATCATAGTCATGGCAGAGCGCCTAAAAGAGCAAAAGCCTACTGGGCAGTGCCGCCGGAATAATCTAGTTCCCTCCAATTTTCCAAACCTCTTAGAATCCACGCCGATACGTCACAAACCCCATCGCCGCCTACCCCAGAGAAAGCCAAAATTTGTTGAAACTTATAATACAGACTTCAAATTTTCTGATTTTTGTCTAACTGCATTCAATTTCAAGAACCAAGAAGAAGAAAAGAAAAAATGGGGAGAGACGAGGACGAATTGAGGGGGGAGATTGAGGAGAGGCTAATTAACGAGGAGTACAAGATTTGGAAGAAAAATACTCCGTTTCTTTACGATCTGGTGATTACTCACGCGCTAGAGTGGCCGTCGCTCACCGTCGAGTGGCTGCCGGACAGGGAGGAGCCTCCGGGAAAGGAATATTCCGTTCAGAAGATGATTCTCGGGACCCACACCTCTGAGAATGAACCCAATTATCTAATGTTGGCCCAGGTCCAGCTCCCATTAGAGGATGCTGAAAACGACGCCCGCCATTATGACGATGATCGATCGGATTTTGGGGGATTTGGGTGCGCAAATGGAAAGGTAATTTTTTTTTTTTTAATTATTGTTTTATGGGTTTTTTAAGTTTAAATTGATTGTTTTATGGCGTGCTGTAAATTGATTATATCTTATATTTTGTGTTTTGGCTGCATGAATTACAAGGTCAGGCTTTTATTTTTTACTTTTTAATTTTCCTCCTGTGGGAATTTAAATGCGATTTTTGAGGTTTAGGATGGCTTTTTTCAGCGTAATTTGTGTTATACCTTCTGCTAATTGATTGTATCTTGATCTGGTGGGAGGGGAAATTGGAAAAAGTTAATCTGTCTAGGGTTTGGTTGTGATATGAGTTCAGATTTTAAATGTTTGTACACGGGCAAGAACTCTATTTTGACAGCATGGTGTTAAATACTTAAAATTTAAAAAGGGAATATCTGTTCAGTGGTCTCATTTTGTTTACAAGTTTCCTTTAGAAGCTGAATTAGTGACAGTCATCTTCGAAAAAAAGTTTCAATTTGTAGTTTACGAATCTTCGTTAGAAGCTGAATTAATGACATCGTCATCTTCTAAAAAAGTTTAAACAAGTTTATGAATTTTCCTTTGAAACTGAGTTAAGGACGATATCATACTACTTACTTTATAAAAGTTTTCTCTTATTTGAAATTGCGCTCTTAGAGAATAAAGATTTTTGAGATTAAGTGAATAGCCATGAATGTTTCTGCTCTGACTTTTGTGGCACGTATCTACATTTACAGATTGCTATACAATATTCTTGCAGGTGCAAATAATTCAGCAAATAAATCATGATGGAGAGGTCAATCGGGCCCGTTATATGCCCCAAAATCCATTCATTATTGCCACCAAGACAGTTAGTGCTGAAGTATATGTTTTCGACTATAGCAAACATCCATCTAAGCCTCCTTTAGATGGTGCTTGTAATCCTGATTTGAGGTTGAGGGGTCACAATACAGAAGGCTATGGTTTATCATGGAGTCAGTTCAAGCAGGGTCATCTATTGAGTGGTTCTGATGACTCCCAAATATGCTTGTGGGACATCAATGCAACTCCAAGGAATAAGACTCTTGATGCAATGCAAATTTTTAAGGTATGTACTGATAAAGAAACTTTTATAATTCCTTTTGTCTTACTTTTTTCAGTATACAGTAAATCTTGTCTCTCAGGTTGTTCTGGATTTTCTTACCTTGAAATATTATGGTTTCTTTGACAATCATCTAATACTTCCGATTTGTAGATTCATGAGGGCGTTGTAGAAGACGTAGCATGGCATCTCAGGCATGAGTACTTGTTTGGTTCGGCTGGGGATGATCAGTATCTGCACATATGGGATCTCCGTACACCATCAGGCAGCAAGCCTATTCAATCTGTAGTTGCTCATCAAAGTGAGGTGGGTCTCAGTTGCAATTCGTATTTCCATTGAGGTGGAGAACTGGACTGTTTATATTGTTATATCTGATTTCTAAACTATTCAGGCGGGTTTAATAGACAATGTTGAAAATCTATCTCATTGAAGCATTAGCAATACTTTCTGGAGCACACATGCACCAAGTTTTATATCACATTTTCAAATCCAGATGCTGAGTAGCAACAAGTCCTTCAAAATGTTTGTCTTCTAGACTGCTGATACATAAAGCCATTTTGCTGCCATATGTTTGTTCTTTCTGTCTGCTTGAGGCTGCTGACTTTAGATACCCTGATGTTCGATGCAACTTCCAATTTTCTGCTGTAAAATACAAACCAGCATTTGTAAACAGCAGAAGAATTAATTTGTTTTTTTTGGCCAGTCACTTCAACTGATCTATTTAAGTAAGAGCTTATCCGTCGAATATTAAGTCTCCCTAACCTGTTCCTTATCTGGTCAGCATTTTTTTCCCATAGACACGCTATATCTTTTTTATGCTTCAGCTAGAAAACGCAGACTGAAGGAAGCAATGTATTCCTTAAACCTCAATATTTAACCAATATCTATTAACATCTCCATTCCTTTGAAAAGGGATATAATTGTTCTGTGATGGATTTGACCTTGTACTTTCCAGTACATGATTCTACTTCCTAATACTCAAAACTCCATATTTTGTAATTTTATTGGCTAGTGTTTAAAGCATAAAATGTGTATTACTTGCAGAATATATTCATCTGATTTATCTGTTGGTAGGTGAACTGTTTATCTTTCAATCCTTTCAATGAGTGGGTTGTAGCTACGGGGTCTACCGACAAGACTGTTAAATTATTCGATCTACGCAAGATTTCAACGGCACTCTATACCTTTGATTGTCACAAGTAAGAGATATTTCTTGGTTTTGGTTTCTATGGAAATTATTTAAATTTTCTGTAGTCTTTGGAGCATGAAATCTTGTGGTTTATGTATGCTTTACAAAATTATGGGCATGAATTGATATGTTGGTCCTGTACTTTTTAACTCATTCCTGTGATTGCAAAACAGGGAGGAGGTTTTCCAGGTTGGATGGAATCCAAAGAACGAGACCATCTTAGCTTCTTGTTGTCTTGGTAGGCGACTCATGGTGTGGGATCTAAGCAGGTAATTCTTCTCCCTATTCAATAATAGAGGCAGTACTTTGGATCATATCGAATCCTCTTGTGGTATTTTCGCAGCACTTAGGTATTTTAATTTTAAAACTTTTTTATAGAAAACTTGTTCCTTTGCAATAATTTATCAAAAACACTTGTTTAGTTCTGAGCTTTTAAATTCGAGCCTGTACCAACATTTCTTGCTGTAAGTAGTTCATTACTGGTTTCATAACCAATTTAATCCGTGTTCTGGAGAATGAAGTCAAATGTATCTCTCCCTACTTCAATCTGAACTCAAATGCTCAATAGTAGAAAGTTTAATGTCAATCTGATATTTGAATTCCCTTCTATTCTCTTTAAGATTTTGCACTCCATCTAGGGTGGCGTTTCCTTTTTTCAGATTGGATACTTATATGTAGACTCGTCTTTTTCTTTAATCAATCGTAATATCTGTGGTTTTTATTTGAAATCCTTGAGTATCTGCAATTTGGAAGAAGCTCCATAAAGCTTGCAAGCTCATTATCCATAGTGTGCACTCATACACACGTTTTAAGAGCTATAAGTATAATAATTCCTCCCCGTTTGAGGCACTGGTTTGGTTTGATATAACTCAAGGTATGCATTTTACAGGAACACACCCTATATGTAACTCGTGTTTCCCTTTTGCAGGATTGATGCAGAACAGACGCCAGAGGATGCTGAAGATGGGCCACCCGAGTTGCTTTTTATTCACGGTGGTCACACAAGTAAAATATCAGATTTCTCTTGGAACCCCTGTGAAGATTGGGTTGTTGCAAGTGTAGCCGAGGATAACATACTACAAATCTGGCAGATGGCTGAGAATATTTATCATGATGAAGATGATCTACCCGGAGACGACTCGACTAGAGGAACCTAATGTTTATTTTCCCATTTAGAAACAGTCTGAGAGAAGCCAGTGTATGATCAGATAGAGACGTATTTGGGGTTGTCGAGTCAAATTTCTTTTGTAGAGATGTATTATTATGTTTTGAGTTTTGATCATAACGTATGCAATTGTTGATTTAGGCAAATGTTTATTACTTATTATTGCATGGTTGACTAAATAAGTTAAGGTAAATAGTAAATAATTATTTTTTATCGATAACTTAGGTTTTTATTTATTGAGAAGTCAGAAAATGTTTATTTGAAAGCTAAAAAAAAGATTATGGGAGCTATTATTTACATTCGTCATTCTTATATATCTATTTCACTCTAAATATATCATTTAGTTTTTTTATTTTTTTAAAAAAATATTATATTCATTCATGTTACGTTTCAACATTATTCTCATGCAATATAGTTTGGAATGGAATCGCGACTGTTTTTCATGGAATTTCTAATAGAGGATGTTTCGTGAAATGGTATTTCGGGGAAAGTTTTTAATTGACTAATCGAAAGTCAAATTGTTGGGAAGACATGATTAATAGAACTTGATTGGATTCGAGCTAAGATAGTGGCGCTTATTCTTAACTCGTTGTGAAAGGGTTCACTCATGTTGGAGGGGGAAACCCCACTTAGTGATTGATCCGCTAGTTCATCTATCATTGGAGGTATTGCTAAGAATAAGCTTGTGGATGATGCGTTTCAACATTTTCAGTAGATGATTAAAAAACAAGTAGTACCTAACTGTACAACAGTTGAAAATAGTCTTATTGACATGGAAAAGAGATCCAGAGATCCATTGTTATGCCTTGCAATGAGATGAATTGGGCGGTGAAGTTACTATCTTTAATGCTCTTTCAAGCTTCTACCCGAGATTGGGACAAATAAGAGAAGAAAGTCCTTGTTCCGAAGGATGAAATTCTCCTTTCTCATGCTATCAAACTATTGTGGTAGGGAACTCGTGATCTGTTTGCCCTCTGTTAAAATAAGTTTTCCATGTTATATTGTATATAAATATGCACATGGGTGTATATAAAATAATATTTGTTACATTTTGTATCGAACCTATTCTAGTACTAGACTAGAGGACCTAACGTACACAACTTCAAATAGTTGCGAGCCATGCTAGATGTACATGGAAAGAGTTGTTGCCCTTTCACGGGGAACACTTGACAGTTTTTGATTGGGAGTGGCAAAAACGGAAATAAAAAAAAAAAAAAGCCACCATACTAATGCTGTGCTGGCAGCACCTGTAGAAATCCTGACATTATTCCCCTGTACAGAAAATGATGCTTTATGGCCATATACACCTCAAGTCACATCAACAACCTTCCTCTTCACCTTGCAATGCGCATTTTTGAGAAGCAATAAAATTAGGGAAAAGTTATTTGTACACGTGTACATCCCCCTCACAATAGTGAGATAGACCCCCCCCCCACCCCACACACTATTGTGAGGGGGCTATTAAATTTGTTGTACATTTTTAATGTACACCAAATTTGATTCATAAAATTAACATTTAAGAGATTATAAGGCTCTAAAAAAATATTTTGGATTGAAATTATTATTAGATATAAGATGTACTAAATAATTTCACGGTTAGTCACTTACACCATGCATTGGCATCGTCCAACGTCTAATGAGTGATTTGTTTCAATATCTCTTCCACGTACCATGTTAAACTACACTTTTCATAATTTCACCACCTAAACTTACCAATCAAATTAAACCTCACAACTTTCTCCATCCTCCTTTGGTGTACTTAAATAGACAATTTATTTAAAATATTTTTACTAAGGAACCGTTTGTTTGAACCAAAGATAAAAATAAATACAATCCACTAAATATATACACAAATTCATTTGAAGATTAATGGAGAGCCCACTAAATATCTTTTTAAAATTTAAGTCAAAGTCAAAAATCAATTTTAACCATATATTTAATTGCACCTACAATATTTCATTCACACATTTCATTAATTTTTATCAATATCTATTAACAATTTAGTTTTAACTACATCAAATAGGGGCCATAAATAAATTTTGTACTTGTGAGCAAAAACTCTCTTATATGTATAAATACTATGTATTTATTAAATTTTTTTTATAAGTAATTTTTTTTTTTAGAACTAAAAAAAATCACTTATATTTAAAAAATTGTTTTTAGCTAGAAACAATTTTTTAAATATAAGTGATTTTTTTTAGTTCTAAAAAAAAAAATTACTTATAAAAAAAATTTAATAAATACATAGTATTTATACATTTTATTTATATGTAAACAAATTATTCATAAGTAAAAAATTTACTTATTAATAAAAAATTTCATACAAGAAATTATGAGTAAAATACTTCACTTAATTCAACTAGTCAGCATTGAATGTTCGTTACACGTTATTATGAAATGCTTTATAAGCGTTGTAAAAATAATATTTGAATATACGTGATGTTAGTTAATTTGTAATTAATACTTGGTAATATATATATGTAATAATGAATGTTAAATCATTTATTTAATTTCTAATTAAGTATAATTGAATGTTAATTAGCATATTTGGACGTGAATAATAAATGCATTTTTGAATGTGAAATTCTAATTAACTTATAATTAGAATTTTTTTTGATAAATATAGTTAGAATTAATAACATCGAATTACATAAATAAAGATGAATATTGATTAATTAAATGAATGTTAATTGATTGAGAATTAATAATAAAAAAATTCACACATTAATGAAAGCACATGGATGAAATGAACTAAATAAATTAAATACATAACGAAAAACGAGAATTAAAATATTATTAAATAATTGAATCATAGTAGGGTTAAACTTGTCCAAAAAATAATTCTCATGTGATATCATATTTAATTAACTGTAGATCTACCAAAAAGTTGAACGGTGATTAGTGAATTAACCTCCACAAACAATATTTTCTCCATTTATTCGCGTCATCGAAACACTGGAAGATGCTTTTGAATCTTTGATAGCATTTTCGGACCTCTCCATAACCATTTATATTTCGAACCCTAACTTTCTCTCTCTAAAAAGATTAAAAAGTTCTCTCCCTAACAAAAATAAAAAAATTCCTTCAAGCAATCCTCTGGTAAGATACTATTAAGCATTTCTCGATGATAATTTTTTCTATTAATTTTTTTATTTTTTGTAGATTTTATTTTATTTTTCGTCTCGGGATCTCAGTTGAATTGGATGTCAGGGTCATGTGATTTGATGCTTATATAATTATAATTAATTGACCATTTTGTTGTTGGTTCAATCAAGCTTCTTATAATTTGCATTTGTTAATTCATTTTCTTGTCTGTCTCCATGCGTGATTCCTCCCTTGTACCACGCTGTTGCGTGCTTTCGTTGCCCAAATCGCTCTGTATTATATGCCATGTGAAAGTTGAATTTTCTTTGATGTATACACAAATAGTGTGGGTGCATTTTGGTCCTTTGCAAATAATTCATCTTTTGGGATACAGATTTGCTTTGCTCGAAACACTAGGTGGGTTTCTTTCTCTTGTTTATTGGTAAATTTTATTCTATGTTCTGAAAGTGATGGTTAAATTTTGCATTTGGCTTCTTTACCGAATTGTTGGGATTTTATTATGTAGTTATAATGTGAGTTTAGATTTGGTGGGTTTATGTTTGGATAGTTATCCGGAACTTCAGTGCATTGTATTTCTGATTTTGCTGTTTTTGGGGAGCTAATGTTTTATGTATTTAATATGCTTCATTTCTGAGTTTCACCACTACTTTGCTAGTTTTACTTATAGCAATTCAAATTGATAACATTCTTCTGGTTATTCATCAATTTTCTTTCCCTGGTAACTGTGAGTCAATGACCATGAGTGATCTTTGATGAAATTTTGGAATTTCAGAAATTGGGGTAGTCAGAATTCCGTTCCTAATTGTTTATGGAAATGACACCAAAAAATAATTGAAAACAGAGTGGGAATTGCATCAAATATGAGCTAAAGTTCAATTTTTTTCAAATTTTGATGCTTTAACTATTCATATAATGCATCTCAATTTTCGAGCATGCCTTTGGATGCGGATATTGGTCTGGAAAAGTCTGCTACATGCAGATGTTCTGCAATTAGTTGCCTGAACAATATTTTGTTTCATTGACCTTTCACTTGCGGATCTATTGATGAATAATACTATTAGAAATTTTTTATCTTATATTTGGAATTCTTTTCTTTTTCTTTTCTGGGATATTGTCCTTTGACCTGCCTTTATTTTGATGTGGAGAGAACTAAAAGGATTCTGGTGTTCACTTGATCCACTCCATAGTCCATCTCTTCAACTATTTTTGCTTCCACCACAATAGATTGTAGTTTTCAAAATACTACTGACAACTTACAATTGTACGTTTTGCCTGTCCTTTTTGTCATTGATTAATGTTGCTTATGGAATGTAAATGATTTTCAGCAATTATATGTACACACTCTTCTTAATTTTCTGTATTAAGTTTTCTGCATCAATGGCTGATCCATCTTATTAAAATTCCAGATTGTTTCATCAAGTTAATTAGGAAATGGCAAAAGGTATCAGGGGAAGACGCAGAATTGCTTCACGAAAGTACAGGTCAACGCCATATCCCTTGCCTGCTTCTAGTAGAACAGAGGTAATGCAGCAAAAGAAGTGCTCAAAAAAATTCGAGAAGAAAGACTGGGAAGATGCAACTTGTTCTGTGTGCATGGAGTGTCCCCACAATGCTGTTCTACTCTTGTGTTCTTCACATGACAAAGGTTGCCGACCTTACATGTGCGGGACCAGCTTCCGCTATTCCAACTGCCTTGATCAGTACCAGAAGGCCTATACAAAAGTAACCTCGTCAGAAACCCATCCACCTACTCGTGTTTCACTTAACAGTCAAGCTACGGGCCAATTTTCTAGTTGGCCTGTTGAGAATTGTGAGATACTAAAGATTGCATGTCCCCTTTGTCGGGGACAGGTGAAGGGTTGGACTGTTGTGGAGCCTGCACGAGAATATCTCAATGCTAAGAAACGAAGCTGCACACAGGATAACTGCTCATTTGTTGGAACATTCAAGGAGCTGCGGAAACACGTGAGGGCAGAGCACCCTTCTGCTAGGCCACGGGAAGTGGACCCTGCTCTAGAACAGAAGTGGAGAAGTCTGGAGCGTGAGCGGGAGACAGAAGATGTAATGAGCACAATAAGGTCATCAATGCCAGGAGCAGTGTTTTTCGGGGATTACGTGATTGAAGGAAGTCACTATGGATTTGATTCTGATGAAGAGGAGTTTGACGCAGATGCTATGGAGCGGAATGAGGGGTTTGAAGCAGGAATTGATCGCAATTTGATGAACGTGTTTCTCTTTTTGCAGGCATTTGGTTCTGCAGGGACGCACAGAGGTATGAGGCAACATGAGAGAGACTCCAACCATACATTGGATAGAGATCACTCTCATCAAAGTAGTGATAGGGACGTGGACGACGACCATGGTGGTACATCACTGGCTAGCCGTCTACGTCGTCAAGGTAGAATTGTTTTGGGGAGTTCGAGGAGGAGGAGAAGGCATGGAGAGGCTCATGGAGGCCCGAGATAGAATTTAATGGTGTTCAAAAAAGTTCGGGATGGGGTATAAATTTTTAGGTCTTAGTTCATTAGTAGAAAAGATTTTAATTTAACATTTGCTTGCACATTTACTTCTACTGACATTCCATAACGGGTTCTATGTCTATGATAGGATAACCCAAAACTGTGGAGGGTCAAACAGAAACTAGTTTGCTGTAACTTTATACTTGTGACATCATGTTAATTACTAGACATTCTTGTCTGTGAATTCACTAAAGAAAATGTAACTTTGTACAAATTGACATGCTTGTCTTTTGCCTTCTCTTATGGAGAAGGGTTGACTGTTGAAGTTGAGATCAGAATTCAGTCTCTTATTTGTGATGGAACCAGGTTTTTGTCTTGACTGAATGAAAGTTTGGCCTGTAGATACATTTCTTGAATATAATAAGATTCGAGTTACATTAAATTGTACTAGAGGGCATGCACTTCATATTATGAACTTGAAGAACTCGTTAATTGTTTATATTGTTTGTTTCCACAAATTTTCGTTGAAAATTGACCAGAAAAACAATATAAAATCTATAGAAACTTGTTAAGAGTGCAAAAATAATATATACATTCAAGAATCTACAGACCATGGGGTGTAAGCTGATCTTGAAGCAATACAGAACAAAAAAACAGGTGTGGGCAAAATAGATCTATAATTTACAAATATTTAATAATCATATTGCAATAGTCATGCATCAAGATCAACCGGGAGCGTTAAATTCGGAGCATGAACACAAACTGGCAACATGAACGGATCAATGAGATTGGCTTGACTTACAAGATCAACAGGAAGCGTTAAACTCGGAGCATGAATAGAAACTGGTACTGTGGCTGGATCAATGAGATTGGCTTAAAAGGGAAGTTTTCTTCGGGCTGCTTTTTCTGCAAGTAACTGGAAGCTTCAATCTGTCTAGGGTCGACCAAAA
Source organism: Fraxinus quadrangulata (assembly GCA_903798255.1). Lineage (NCBI taxonomy): Eukaryota > Viridiplantae > Streptophyta > Magnoliopsida > Lamiales > Oleaceae > Fraxinus > Fraxinus quadrangulata. Next base: position 15,639 of record CAIGRB010097444.1, on the reverse strand, counting down.
ATTTCTTGTCCATTGCCCAACTAGCCTGATATGTGTGTGCATCCACAGAGACCACGCACGTCACATCCTGGTTGAGTTTGGTCGAACATCTAGCTCCAAGTTGTTGCGCCATTTTCCAAAGCCAGAGACGTTTGTTTTTGGAACACCGGCTAAGACAACTTTGCAACCCATTAAGACTTCTGAACGGACGGTTTTTCGTATCTGTAATTGGAAAATTTACCCGCCTCTCATCTTGGCGCTCTAGATTGTCCCCATGTTCCTGTGAGAGCAGATATTTATCAGTACAACTGGTGATAATTAAAATATAATAGCAATAACTCATCGTGGTTTCACATACCGAGCCAAAGAATAAACCGTGGATTCGCTGCAGAACTTTAAGAACAGTAGCGAGTGCTCCATCAGTCTCAGTTTCATCACATCTTAGGAGCGAAAGTGATTTGCAGTTGAGTTTAGATTCTTTACAACTAGAAGCAAAGAAATGATATCCGTCCATTAATATTAGGTTCTCCTGGTGCTTTTTCCATACCCACAATGACTCGAACAGAATAGTAGAAATGGTTCAACTCTCGATATTAATTCACAAAAATACAGTAAGTGTTACAATCCATTTTTATATAGTCAAAGTCAATAGTTGAATTGTCAAAGTCGAGTTGAACCATACCTTGCCTTTTGTTGTATGATCCATTTTGTTAATTTACTCAATTCATATATTTTTTTTTGGGATACATGCATATTGAATCAGAAAAGTTATTGTAATTCATGTATCCATATCATGGGCTCACTACATATTTGGTATTTTGAATACATTTGGGACTTTTGTTTGTAAAATATTTGTAAATGTCGACTTCTCAGTATTGTATTTTGAATATTTTGAGTTTTGAGGGGCTGATGTACCATGTTTAAAATTATATGTACTGGTTTCATAATATTGGATATGGTTCAGGTGGTTTTAGTTTATATTACAGGAAAACTCTGTCAAAATTTTTATAAAAGTGTATCACAGTTTTAATAGGTCATAATTGTCTTGATCGTGGGTCCAACACTTAGCTGGTATTTATTATCGTCGCACGATACGTGTCAGGTCCATTAGGGTAATTTGAAACGGGTCGTGTCAGTAGGCACTCCAATATCCCAGAAAGGATTGCTTTGTCATAAACTCCGGAGACGAGAATTACAGATTTTGTATCATCAAGGATCAAGATAGCACTTTCTTTCCCTAAAACAACATCAAGACCTTTTCGATGCTTCTCGGTACAATCCTCTTTCGCTATAACTCTAGAATGGAAGTGAATATTCTCGGGGTCAAGTAGCTTTGCCAGTTCCAATGCATAGAAACGTTTTCCCATCGTGTATATATACATCTCAAACAAAATACTAGCTTCAGAAAGGTGTTCACAAAATGCCTCAACTTCGTTATCATTTGCATCGAGTCAAATCTGAATAGGCTGCTCTTTAGAGTATCTGGTCACAGGTAAAATTAACTGAACAACCGAGGAGAAATGAAACAGAGAAATAGAAACAATATTGACTACAAGAGTTAACTCTGAGAGCAAAGAACTCATTACATCTAATTTTTTAGCTCATTTTCAAACTGTAAAAGAATGTGATTTTTTTTTTTTTTTTAAATGAAATTCTGGATTTAGCAGAATATATTTAAGTAGGACGACTATCATGCTCAAAATTTGAAATACATCGCCAAAAAAATGATTACCTTAAAAGCAAGAAATATATTACCAAAGCGATTGTTAAAAACACTAAGTGGGGCATACCTGGCAGATTTGCTCTTCAAATATTTTTCTTCAGTGTCAAAGATACAAGTGGCAAGCAGAGTATGATCTAAATCAAGAACCAAGTGAAGTTTCTTATGGTGTAGCAAGTTCTTGATGTTTTTGTCACGTAACCCTACAGTTTCATCATTAGCAAGCATCAAATGCCGCATATACAAGGAAATCATATCGAAATTGAAGTGCTTCCTCGACGTAATATGTAAATGGAATTAAATCATTATACATTTGCTTAAATATACTATGATACGAGGCAAAATTACAATAAATTTGAAAAAAAGCAACCTTATGTATGTACTCAAATGCCACACAAGACTCGTATCGATTGTCTGCCCACAGCTTATGCACATCCCCTGGATGAGACCAGGATGTGTACACGTATTCTTCTTTGGAGAGTTGGAACTTGGTGGATCTCCAGAACTTCGACAGTATCTACCCTTTGCCTTTTCATTCTACAATAATAATAGATATCAATAACAGGAAGGAAGGCCCCGCATATAAGGATAAAACATGAATGAACCAATGAAAGGTTCCATATCAAAGCTAAGGATGCTACTAAATTCAAAATGGCTAAACAATTTGACTACATAAAAGTGCACTTTTCTCAAATATACTTTGGCTTGATAAAGAGACGAGAACATATATAGAAAATTAAGAAAAATATTGAAAGAAAACAAAAGATATGCTCGAGTTAGATAGCATCATATGTTTATATCTTCTAATATTTCAGCAAAAGTTCAAAATGGCTTAATTTGCTCCATTTTCAACTAATGTGCATACTGCATACATACAAATATTTCGAGCAGGAGGCTCTTAATCTTCAAAGTTGAATATTTCCGTAGTTTTGTGTCATAAAACATTGGTTTTCAATTCTATGTTTATAGAAGTGATAGTCAGGGTGCTGTAGTTTCGAGTCAAATATCTTTTAGCACAAAGTTTACTGCAGGTGGGCAAAAACTGGTAAGCTTTGACAAAATATTGAGTCTTGGAATTCCATCTCAAAAGGTCGGCATTGTGAAGAAGATTAGTCCGGACCTTTATATATTTGACAATACTTTTATGTGGGATTTTATCTTAACAATATACAAATGGGATTGCATAGGGTAGAAAACGAAACAACTGGTTCTGGTTTGGCCCCGTTCTGTGATCGATGAAAATATAAAATGAGTGATACAGAATGCCATCAACTAGTACATATTAAGTAATAGGAACAAGTCAAGAACAATGTCATCAAAACAACTCAAAAAAAAAAAAAGGGACATACCACTTGAAATAAAATCAATGATTTTCCCAGAAAAAGAAAAAAAGAATAATGCAATGAAGAAAGACTGAACTTGAGAACGAATTATAGAAGAAAGCTGCAACAAAATCACGTTAACTGTGAAGAACCCAAGTACAAAATCAAAAGTCCGTAAAGAACCCGGATTAAAAGACACTTCCAAAAAGAAATAGGCAACAAACAGTCGTGCAAATTAATCATCAAATTGGAACAAGAATGATCAAGAAGAAGTATTTATCGAAGAAAAATTCTGATTAATAGATGCAACTAGTATTTTCAGATTGTTGACTGAGTAAATGTAAGTGAAACAAGGGAGAAATTGTCATGGTTTCCATTGGGGGTTTATGGGAACCTGATCCTCCATCGGAAGTATGGGCTGAAAATGTGGGGTTTATAATCCTTTGGTCACCCTCACCTTAACAGCTAGCTTTTGAGGGTGAGTTCTATCCAAGGGGTTATGACAATGGTATCAAAGCAAACACCATGTCTTTTGATCTCGGTTACCACTTAGGGTGTATGGGCACCTGCTCGACATGGACGCGAGTCGGAAGCGTGATGGTTTGTCATGGTTTTCATTGGGGGTTTATGGGAATCTGATCCCACATCGGAAGTATGGGCTGAAAGGGGTTTATAACCTTTTGGGCACCCTCCCCTTAGCTTTTGAGGGTGAGTTCTACCCAAGGGATTATGACAATGGAGCAGGCACCATGTCTTCAGGTCTCCGATTACCACGCTGCACCTGTTCGACGTGGACGCCGAGTCGGAAGCGTGATGGTTTGTCATAATTTTCATTGAGGGTTTATGGGAACCTGATCCCATATCGGAAGTATGGGCTGAAAATGTGGGGTTTATAACCCTTTGGGCACCCTCCCCTTAACAACTAGCTTTTGAGGGTGAGTTCTACCCAAGGGGTTATGACAGAAATCAAGAACCCTAGTCGGATTTTAGGACAAATCAAAAATTAGATTTTGGGCTCGGTTGTTGAAGGAGAAGAGAAGAGAAGGGAAGAGAAGTTGAATTTGAATGGAATTCTGATTCGCACTTGTTGCCTTCAAGTTTGCAGGGGGAATATTGAGTTAAAATGTCATTAGCCCCGCGTCTATCTATCCGTCACGTTTTAGTTATTAGACTTTTAAAATATTTTTGAATGTTCACTAAACTTTAATACATTGTACTGCATCACTCTCTCATCATGTTTTATTAGTCGATAAACTTTAAAAATACTTCAAAGTAGTCACTAAAGTTTAACAAGTTGCGCTCCATTAATTAATCGCTATGTTTCATTCGTTGTCTAGATAAACATTTTGTAAACGGATTTGTTAGGTAAAACTTCGATAAAATAATCGATAGTGTTCCATATGAGAGCAATTGTCAAATGATATTATGTCTATATCGTAGACGACGAGAGTCACCATTATACAAGATAGTATGTGCATATATAACTAGCTATATCTCGATTAAATTATATAGCAAGCATTGTCCGTCATCAACTAGGAAATCCTTTCAAATTTTTTGAAGCCATCGTGCTTCCTTCTAGCCTTATTGAAAGCTCTAATTTTATCTTTCAGTTCTATTGGGAGAATTTTCATGAAACAACTACTCTTTCCGTAGTAAAATGTATAAACTAGTAGATTTTGAATTCTTGTATTAAATATTCAATTTCTAACATCGCACAATTTAAGTTTAATAAAGTATTTACTATTGTGCAGTTTATCAATATTCTTCATAATATCTCATAAAATTTGAATAAAGCAATGTCACCCCCACAAACCTAATATGTGTCCACTATTTCAACTTTAATGAAAACACAGTGCAAACAACTTTACCCCTAATATACTGGGTAACTTCCGAGCTTAGCAACATAATATGTGTCCACTATTTCAAGTTTGGTCATATCGGCATTTATACCTATCTATCGAATAAACAATTTTATCTACCTCTAATCAACATGTATAGGACTAAGAATGTTAATGGCTCATAAAAGCTCATGCTCTATCACATTTAAGACTGCTAATTCACAAATAAAAATGAAAAGCCACACTCATTTTTAAAATCAATTACAGCCCAATTATGTATCGTGATCGATCCAACTTTAATTGCTCCATATAGATTTGACCACAGCCACCAAACACAAATTGAAGAAAAACATCGTTGCAATAAGAAAATAAGAAAGATGAAATAGACGAAGAAAACCGGCTTGAATAGCGTAGAACGCTGTCTAAAAGCGTCATTTGCAACCTTTCCTTGAATTAGGATGCTTTAAGGGTCTCCTAATTATAGGCAAACAAATTATATCAACCAATGTAGTATAATAGCATGCTGATTAACATGATAAAAACCTTCTATAACTAATTTAATATCAATCTTCTAATGAACAAATGCAATCATTTCTACATGATCCCTCAGAACGCATGATTGATTTTTAAATGATCGAAACATAAAATGCACGGAGAAAATCTGTCTTAAGATTGATGCATGCAAAACACGAAATTATACGCAAAATGCTACCCCCATGTCTTTAGGGTACATAGGAAATTAACAATGTAGTGTGCATCAACTCATGCCACCACTGTTGCCGTCTGAACAAATCTTTGGTTGTAATCTACCGAGCAAGGTCACAAGTGGATACTATGTCCAAAACAAACCATTGCCACTGCGAATGGGGAAAAGCACTAGAGGAATCCCAACATGTTCTGATTCAGAAGCATGCAAATAAAGTAGACCTGATATATATCTTAGTAATCCCGTATTAATAATAAGGAATTTTCCTGATTGAAATGGAGACGAAAGAAAAAATCCGACATCTTCCGTATTGTGATCTGTCCAATTACATTCATAACAGAATGATATTATAGGCAGTTAGCATTCTATTAGAATGTTGGTTTTTACAGAATAAAATCAAGAATACTATTTCCAGAATTTGTTCATAACGGTCGAGCCATTATCACCCTCTAACATGGGTTTTCAAATCTCAATTATTCGATTGTGTGGGGGTAGCCACTGTAATCGATATGAAGATGAAGAAGCCATATCCCTATGGACATATCGTTTGACAGTTGAAACTAAAACATTTTGAGAGAAAATACTTCCTTAGTGAAGCGACACCATTAGTCTATACACGAAACCATCTATAGACAGTTATCTAGAAGGAGAGAAGAAAAGTGATTCACTAAATTCCAGTTGGAGAATGCAATTACAGTAATTTTATCAATGTGTGCAATAACGAGGTTTGACCCAACTAGCACCTAGAGGAGGGTGAATAGATGTTTATGCGGAATTAAGGATTATGTTCGACCTTACGCGGGGAATTATTCAATGAAAAACAACAAATAACTTTTTAATTGTTTCTAGATGATTAAACAAACGGTCCAATTATCCTAAGTTGAACAGTTTGTAATAAGAAAGCAATAAATAACACCAATATTGATGACGGAGAAATCTAACTAAGTAAAAACTCGGGGACCAAGTCAGTTACCTCACTATAAACAAATCAACTTACAGGACTGTCAGACGCGACTAATTCTAGTGCTTTCTGACCTAATAACCAAAGCTCTCCTGGATTGCATGCTTCTGCAGTAACTTCTGGCCTTCTGAATTCGGCTATCTCCTGTAGATTAATGGGAACTCATTGTTCTCCAACGACCAGAAACTCCGATCACCCTCCTTGGTCTTCAGAACTCTGACCAATGTTGTGGAAGTATGTGTTTTGGTATTTTGTTTATATGAGGATGATGTTTTTCTAAGCAATGATCAAATCAAAATAATGGTTAAACTCAATGACTGATGTAGAATGATATGAAGGATGAAAAATCTTGTTTCTCTCAATGTACAAAAATTTAAGATTTTATTTCCTTGGAGAATATTTGACAGAGCTATAAAGTTACTTCTTTATTAAATTCCGTTAGTAAAAATATAACATTAAAAATTGTTTTCCTAAATTAATAACTTAAACCCTTGTATGAGCCAAATTTTTCAATAATACATTTTTCTTTAAACTCATTTTCAACCACATATTTTCTTAATAAAATAATTTTACACGTAAACCTAAAACTTTATCTGATTTTCAACCCCACATTCAGAAAAAAAAATACTATTCCAAAACCTATTTTTACCAAATAATGGACTTAAACAAGGGCTATATAAGTTGAGTTTGAACCCAAAAAAAACTTTCACATAAAATTTCAAAGTAAGCTCAACCATAATGGGTTAAAAAAAACTATATGTACAGGTTGTTGGCCACCGATAGATGCTCGTTGTTTAAACCCACCAATAGATGCGTGCATCTATCGTGCTAAATGTACAATTCCCCAGTACAGATGGCATATATCCAACCCAAAATATCCTATACATTGGGATAGAAAAGAGGAGGGAGATATAGGATTTTGTCAAGCTTAATTTTTGGGTCCTCACGCTTAAGGAAATATTTCAAAAATGTCGAACTACTTCCCTTGTCTTCTTATTTTGAATCATTTTCGTTTCATTTGTTTTTCTACACAAAAATATATACATATTTGTAGTACATAACGTATACATGATTTTAGAGATTTTCATTCACTGTTTAGTTCTTTCAAAAAATTTGGAAAGAAAAGGTTTGCGGACCTTTTGATAGAGAAAATTATTAGAGAAAAATTGGTATCCACTCCATTATGAGACATATAAAGGTGGAGGTGGATGATATAGGTGTGGACGATGACCGCTCAGGTGGAGGTTCTAACACAAAGGTGGACAAATATGGGGTAGTGACACATCAATGACAATCTATAATCGAGCGGGAACAAATGTTGTTATGAATCTACCTTTACCAACCCCAGATTTGAGAGGCGGATGTACCAGGTAAGATGGGATGATGTATCCATCAAGCAAGGAATTATCAGCCATTTCAAGAACCATCGAGTCCAAGTGGTACCTCACTTTCGGGAAGCAGTTGATGACTTAGTGATAAATTTTTAGGAGGTTCCTCCAAAGAGTCGACTACTACTTCAGTAAAAATCAATATTAGAGATAAATTCGAGTAAACATTCAGAGTGATATGGATTGTATAGATTTTTGGGGATCGCAGGGTTGATGTTCATTCACAATATAGGTATAGTCTAATGTTCAACCTTCCTATCCTCGTTCGACATGTGATGGTCATAATTCCTTTAAGGCAATACGGAGGATTTAAACGATCTTACCATAAAAATTCACATGAAGATACGTGGAAAACAAAGACTATCAAATTTAACCAAACTCTTCTCCATTTATATATGTTTTATCTCCATTAGTTTGGAAGAAGTTTTACTTCCTTCAATTATCCATTGCTAGAGCTCAGGTCCGACCCCTCCTAAGTTGTACTCTCTTCTCTTTCTTTTTTCATTAATTTATAATTAATAAAATATTATGCAGTAACTATTCCAATTAGAAAACACAATCCTAAAAATCATGAGAAAATAGAAATTATAATCTTAGTATAGGGAGATACAGAATCAGAAAACTATAGATTTTTTCAATTATGAAACGTGATTAATAATAATTATTTATATCTTTAAAAAAATGATATAAATGACTTATTTAAAAGAAAATATTCTCTTATTTTTTCTTAGCCAGTCTATATATATATATTAAAACTGACCATCGCCAATATGCATATAGGAAGGCGAAGAAGTTGAACACTTGCACATAAGGTATATTGCTTATCATAGAAAAACGAAGTTCATCAAATTGACGTCTTACCAATAACAAAATTTGATTTTTATTTTCTTTTGTTATCATTTTTTGTTGATTATTTTAGGATATGAATTAAACCATTTTTGCTATAGCTACTAGCCATGGCAGATAAGGATAGCAGTCTACAAGAGAAGAAGGAAAGCAACGTAAATTGCGTATGCTTTGGAAAATACAAGTCAAAACACAACAAGAATAAGAGTACAATGCCCGTTAAAAACATTGCCATCTGCTCCTATATTGTTGAAAGTGATTCATCACATGAAGACATTCGTAAAGATAAAGGTATTGGTACTAGTCTTTAATTCAATTGCAGCATAATTTGATCACCTCCAAAAAAAAAAATGAAAAATTTGGAGACGTTTAGTATAGAGTATTGAACAGCTCTCAACCGTATAAAAAATAAGTTTTTAGGTTTTATAAAAATATTTAGTCCATGTTTGACAATCATTAAAACAATTTTTTAATTTTTTTTCTCAAATTCATTTTCAATCACACATTCTCACAGTAGAATATTTTGTACGTAAAACCGATTTTTTTTTCTATTCTTACTCAAACTCGTTTTAATGGTTGTCAAATAGGGATTCGCTATTGTAAATTTTTAACCATTTGACTTAATAATGAGTAATGCCATAATCCTTCCATCCCAAAAACCTAACCATTTGACAACAGAAATATCATCATATATTAGTGTTATACCTCATCTGCGAGCAAGGTTAAAATTGCATCAAGAATGAGAAATGTGGAAATAATTTTGAATTTGTTTGGGAACTCCCCAACCCCAAAAACACAAATAAAACAAATTGATCCTCAATCAAAACTTAGGATTTGTCTATTTCTTTTAGCTATAAATTATTTGTGTTTGTAGATGTGAAGAAAGAGGTGAAGTCCAAGGCGGAGTAAAAAATTATGCTGATGAATGAAGAAGAAGAAGACGCAAGTTCTGTAGAAAAACAACTGTTTTGTAGATCAATACCAATTTCTTCTTTGATAAAGAAATATAAACTAAAGATATTTCTATTTTCTTCAACATTTGGCTTCAAACATTATTATTTAATTTATTTATTTATGAAATATTATGCTATGTTTTTTTTGTTTTTGTTTTTGTTTTTGTTTTTGATAGATAGACACAAATTATAACTAATCCAATTGCAGAAAAAAGTTCAAAATCGTTTGCGATTTTATCCAATTAATACTTCCTTGGTCCTATAGCCCACTTTAAACATCAAGAAAAAACGTAGTAGAAAATCTTTTTTTTCTGTATTTGTTCATTTTCGACAATTAAAGTGACAACCGGTTCGTCAAAAAAGGTTCATTGAGGAATAATAATGTCTATGACAAAAACTAACTCGATTGTTAAATTTGTGCATTTTCAACAACGAAATACTTTATTGCAATATTATTTAGTTCGTTAATAAAACAAATAATATTTTAATGGTATTATTCTCAACATTTAATATGTTAATTACAATAATATCTAGATACTAAAGTTAGAACAAAATGTCATAATATTGTCATGCGAACACAACGGTTCCAAAATACAAAATCAATAACTAGTAATAACAAATGGACAATTGATATGGGATTAGAAAAATAGACAATTGATACTGATACATAAAACATGAATTGCATCTAAGTATCTTCATTTAAACTCGATTTTGAGAAATACGGACTAAGCCCATTCATATTTGTTAGGCAAATTGTTGTTAAACGATCTCCCACACTATAATGTAACTCGGTATATTTTTTCAATCGACATAGACTAAATGACTGAACGAAAATCGACACCTCAATGAAATGACTAGACTCTAAAACTATTTAGGCCATTGAAAGCAATCTATATGTACTTATCTACATAACGCTCAACTTATATTGTCACAAAACAATTGAAGCCACTTCATTGTGTTGGACAAAAATCATGGTAACTAGCAATAAATAGTCTTTTATCTAAAAAAAAAAAAAAAAGACTATATTGTTGTATATAATATCTTTATCTAAATGACAATTATACCCCTGTAATACTATTTAATACTACCATTATATCCCTTGCAGCCTTAGTTTTTCTTTATAAATATGGGGCTTGGTTTCTGAATAAAACGTACAAATCTATTGACTTTTCTATTTTCTTCTCCCTTTTTTTAACACGTTATCAGCATAATTATCTCAAAATCAAAGTGAATTAGTTAGAAGATAATAAATGTGACGTGTACCAAAATCAATTTAGTGACACGTGAATCAAATTGATTTATACGTGTATTTAATTGGATTATTGAATGATGACAGATAATAATGAAAAAAAAATAGAAGATTTATTGCGTATAATAATTCTCCATTGATTTAACAATAATTACAAGTGTAATATATTTTACGTGTGCATGTTTGTATACGTAAATATGTATGTAAAACGCATGTTGATGTATTTAAAAAATGAGATATTAATGTTAATTTATTTAAAAGTTTTACTAAATTATACTATTTTATGCGGGTTAAAATTCATGTAGTTTAATATTTAATTGTGGTGGTTTATTTCTCACCAAAGTGGCCAAACTTTGTGACATTATGGTTGTGACAAAGTGGCTATTTTGTCCTCAACTAAAAATTTGATGAATTTTAAATGTCTTTCTAAATTCACATGTCCTCAATTGAAAATTTATTGGATTTTAATCAAATCCATTAAAATATAGATGCCTCTAACTGAAACTTAGTTCAATTTCGATGAAATCCTTTAAAATCTAGCTATCTCAATAACTTTTGAAGTTACAAGGATTTTATTAATATAAGAATTTTAAAATATTTGGATATATTTCAAGCATAAAAATGCATATATAAAAAACTCTTTTGAAATTTCACAATTTTTAATGAGATTATTATTAATTTTCTAAAAATCTATTCAAATTCACGAAATTCATTAAAATTTATAATATTTTAAAATCTATCAAAATATTAGTTGAGGACACTTCCTAAACCTTACGAGATTATGCATTTGAATTGCAAAACAATTTGTATTGAAATATAATTAGCATCATTATTTTGTATATCGTTGTATCACCCAAATGAGAACTTCCATATATTTTATTGTATGAGTTAATTAAATTTTGAATCTGATTTATGTTTCTAACTCAAAGCATTAAGATTGACAGCCTTGTTTAAATTTGCAATACCTATTGCTACTTCTCTCCATTCTCATGCTTCATACGTTCCATTATTTAATGAATTTAATTTCTCTAATTGGTGCGAACAAGTCCAATTTCGTTTACGTGTTTTGGATCTTGATTTGGCACTTCATGTTGAGAACCCTTCTAGTCTTACTAATGCAAACAGTGCTGATGACAAATCTTTCCCTAAAGATTGAGAAAGATCAAATTAAATTTTATGCAAAAGTCTATAACAGAGAACATAAAGTCTACCCTTCTTAGCACTATAAGTGCTAAGTGATTTATGAAATTTTGAAAGACCGTTCATAAACTGTCGACATGTCACTTGCTTGGCATATTATGGAAACTTTAACCACCATATAGTTTGATGGTTCTTGTACAATGCATGATCATGATATACTGAAATGACAAATATTGTAGCAAGACTAAGTCTTTGGAATGAACATAGAAGAGAACTTTCTATTAATATTCATCCTCAATTCTTTACCTCCTGTGTTGAGATTTGAGTTCCAAATAACCAATATTCCGGGCTCAATTTCTTCCAATCGACACCACCATTTATGGACCAATCTTGCACCTTTCTCCAATCGGTTGCTCTCTCGGTTTTCACACACAAAGGGCCACGGTGAAAAGAAGAAGAAAGCCTCAATGGACAGCCACCAAGGCTAAAGAAGAAGAAAGAAATGGATTCCACAAGGCGCCAAGCCAAAGCACACAAGAACAATGGAAACGGCTCTCTCTTCTCCTCAAAAATGGTTTCCCTCTATTTCACACATTTCAACAGTAATGGGGCAACCAATATAAAGGTAAGGGGTGTGGGCTTTTAAGTTAGATTATAGTTAGGCCCAATCGGTAGAATACATGNATCCTACAAAAGCCATCCAAGATAATGGACCGGCCCATGAGTAACACTAACTAAATTAGGTTACTTCGAATGGCCCATAAAGATTGTAGGATCGGTCGCCTAAATGGCGGTGTCGATAATTCGCTTCACTCATCGGCCGAGGCCTATGAAGTATAATTCAATAAAACCGGTTTAACGTCATTGCCTAGAATTTATTGGGTATCAAAAACCCAACATCCTGCTTATGGACAGCTCTAGATGAACTTCAAAGGAAAAATGGATGAATGTGAATGAATTGCACACTATGATAGTGTTAGAGTAGGCTTCAAAATAAGGAAACAGGAAGGGCATTAAGAAAGGACAGCTAAGATAAACGATTCATGTGCTCATATCCACAATGAGGAGTATAAGAATGATAAGTTTCATTTCTCTTACAAACATGGAAACTATAAAAAAGATTGCCAGAAACACACCCGTGGTTCGAAAATAAAGGTAAACCTAGTGTTTTTGTAATTTTTAAACTAATTTGGATGAAGTTCCTTATAATACCTGGTGGACTGATTGTGGATGTACAACTCATGTTTCTAATACGAATGCAAGGATTTTTTACGATCGAAATGAAAAGTTTCTTCTCATGAGAAACCAAGTCGGAGCTCCAATTGAAAAGAAACTGGTTGTCTGATTGTGGATGTAGCTATAATTTCCAGGAATTTAGTTTCTTCAACCAAACTTCATACAAATATGACACACACACACACACACTATAGTCATATTACAGCAAGGTTGCCTATTAAGAATGAGGCAACAAGGAAACAACATAAACAAATCACGGAAATCTTCCAATCGTGGTCAACCAATTCTACCACAATATACTTTTCAATATTAGAAAATATCCTCCAAATCACCTACAATATATTCTCCAATATTAGCAAATATCCTTAAATCTCTCTCTTCTCCAACAAAATAGATACACTTTTAAAACCGGAAATAAAAGTTTTAGTTTGTTTAAGAATGACTATTTTATTGGTTCTGGTTTTCTTGCGATGGTTTATACAAATTAAAACTTGATCATCGTTTCGTGGAAAACGTAACCTTACAACTTAATGTTGGTACTAAGCATGGTTTAGTAAATTAACTATTTTTTACTTATAGCATAAACGTCTGGGTCGTGTATCCAAAGAAAGCACAGAGATTAATAAATAATGAAATCCTTCGTGAAGTGGATTTTAATGATCCAAGTGTATAAAATGTAAAAAGGGTAAACATACCAAACAGCAAAGAGATGAGCAACAAGAGGCACACAGCTTTTTGAAATTATAAGCAGTCATCTGTGGGCCTTTTCATGTTCTACCTTTTGGTGGGGAATTTTTATGGTACGGCTATGTCTATATGTTATATGAGAAGTGTCGAGCAGTAATCGCCTTTAGGAATTTTTGTAAATGAAATTGAATTATAATTAGACAAAAATATGAAATTATTAGATCTGATAGGGGTGACGTTTATTTTAGAAAAATATGATGAATGTGGACAACACCTAGGTTCATTTGTTAAATTCCGGGAAAGACATAGTATATAAGGTTAGTACCCATATCTTATTGGATGTACACTTTGAAAACTGCCATGTATTTGTCAAAATGGTCCTAGTAAAGGAGTTTCAAATACTCTTTTAAACTGTGGATTGGAACAATATCTGGTTTAAGGAACCCGTATGTTTAGAGTTGTCTTACACAAGTAAGAATTTATGTAATCAATATGAAAAGAAACTAGACTTACAAACAACTAGTGGTTTCTTCATTGTCCATCCAGAAAAATCTAGAGGGTATCGATTTCATTGTCCTAACCATAAAAGAATTTTTGAAACTCGAAATGCTAGATTCTTTGAAAATGATGAAGTCATGAAATTTTTTTTTTCTCATTCAATGTCCAAAGAACAAATTAGGATGCATACTATTGGCAGCTATTCCTTTAGCATCTATTATGGAAATATGTTCAGCAATGTTGGGGAACTTTATTTCACGAATTGGAGTTGTCGATAATATTGATAGACGCTCAATATTTATTGTGATAATTGCGTAACGGTTTTCTTCTCTAAGATAACATGCTAAACATATGGAATTGAAAAAAATTCCCATTAAAGAAAAGGTTCACAAATAGAGTGTCAACTAAACATGTAGGCACCGAACTTATGATTACATACCCATTAGTAAAAGGGCTTGCACCAAAGACATGTCGAAATAATGGTATTAAATGTAATTGTTCATAATCAGCATTATGAGTATTTTGACACTCCAAGCTCACTTTTGTATTTATGGTGTTTCTTGTTTTACTTATGGTATACATGAATGATTATGAATGATAACAAGAAAGTCTTTTAAGGTACTACAGTTGGACCATAATGGATGTTCTTTATTTATGTAAAATGTTGAGTTAATAAAGTAGTACACGGAAAGAACTATGTCGATCAAATGATGTATGACCTTCATGATTCTCATTAGTTTTTAGCTAAAATATGAAGTTCGTTCTGACCAATTGAGGGGGAACAAAATAAAAATAAGTGCACAATATGATTTTTTTTTTTAATTAAACCGTATCAAGGAATATCATGTAAGAATTTATGTAGATTATTTCTTCCATTGAACCCTAATGAAGTTAAAAGACAAGAATATTAATGGAAGTTTAGCTATATGATGGTCTAATTATAACAATTCTTTAATGTTAGTTTAGGGATGGCAAAAATATCCATCAAATTTGATACCCTCAATGGATAACCCACTTAATCGAGTATTCGGGACGAGGAGTTTTGCTGCGAGGCGGGGACGGGTAATAGGTGCCCCACCCCACCCCGTTTAATATTTTTTAATTTTAATTTTTTTA
>CAIGRB010097442.1:0-23156 GCA_903798255.1 Fraxinus quadrangulata | reverse complement strand
TGATCTTGGGGTGGGAATTAAAGGTTGAGAATGATTGAAAAATACCTCTCAATTATCTGCCCATGATGACGTTGCATTTCAATGATTAATGTATTATTCCACTAGTCAATTTAAGATTTGTTTAGCATTATTTTTATTTTTGCTTTACGTAAAGAAATTTTTTCGAGAAAATTACTTTAATTTTTATTTAAAAATTATTTTTTAAAAGAATTCATATTCTAGAAGTATTTTTAGAGTTCGGTTGATATGACTTTTGAAAAGTCAAAAACAATTTTGAGACCTAATATTGCTTTTGATCAACTTCCTTTAAAAACTTTTCCAATTAAAAAAAATATTTTCATAAAATTAACCAAACGAATTTAAAAGCTATGTCAAACGGCCTTAATATAATATATACGTCATCTCTATTATGAACATATATTTTAATAGATTAGAATCAATTAATAATTTACACATCAATTTAATTCGTTGCAACTTATTAATAACATATTTCCCAGGTGTCAATGCTAGAAGTTAATATTTTATAATGTAAATTAATCCAACAATTTATTGCTTGAAAAATATCGCCTTACCAATAAATAATTTAATTATCAAAACAGCCTGATAGAAGAAAAAAACGACAGAAAAAGCTGGAAGTGATATTTCATTCTTGAAAAGACGATGGTTTATTTTAAAAAAGAAAAAGAATTATGTTGACTTCAAAAAACTTACCGGTAATGTGGCAAATAAATCTCAAGGCCTCTCACGTCCATGCAAGTTGGGTTTCTGCACACTTGAACAAACTGTTAGTCACACATAACATTCTCCGTGAGGGGTGAAGTTGGCCATGCGCATTTCGACAGTCAAGTCAGTTGGTGAAATAGTTTTGGGTGTGGGAGAACTTTAAACGTGAGCCTCCAACATAAAAATGTAGGTCGGCTTTGGGGTGGAAAAGTAAAATGTATGTGTAGCAAGAATATAACTTTGAGAGTCTAAATTTACATTACACTTGAATGATAATGAGTGTGAGCTTTTATATTTGGACAAAATGAATTGGGTCCGTTGGATGATAGTGCACGTGGTCTCATCCAAACGACTGTCCTCTCTTGTCATGTACATCAATCAATCACAACTTTAAATGCTAAGACCACTTTTGTACCCATAAGGTCTAGCTTGAATTTTAGACTTGACCAAATAGGATGGTGGCGGCGACAGTGACAGTGAGTTATCTTGTCAATCACATGACACGAGATCTTGTCACCGCCTCGTCTTGGACTGACTCTTGCAATGATGTCGCGTGTAATGGGGTCGGTCCAGATATTCCATGCAGAGGAAAGCGGGGTCGGTCCATACTTGATGGTAGTTCTCTGCGTATAGTTCGGTCATCCCGTGCCAATGTATTAGGTGTGGACCCTCGAGCCATTCGTCACGTAGGTTAATTGAGATTATATGTGGATCCTAGTTTTTCAAGACGTAGCAAATTCATTTTTAGTAAAAGATTAAAAAAGACTTGCAACGAGTAAGAGAATGACTTAGAAGTGTAAAAAAAAAATAACTCAACATGTAATTAAAAAATGGACTTAATTTGTAGTTTAGGTTACCTGGAGATGTATATTTACTATTTATACACAATTTATTGAAATTACCTGTTGAGCATTGGCTAAACAAGCTGGAAGACTACTAGCAGCAAGGAAGCCAATGTGGAAAAGTGACAGAGTAGCAATAGAGGAAGGATCTAGAAGGGAATTTGTTGAATCAGTTTTGCTTTTATTCTTCATGTAAATTTGTTAGGAAGTGAGTTAGAGAATGATTCCATTTCTTTATATTTATAGAGCAATGACTGTACATTTTCGTAAGCTTTGAATTAACATATTTTCAGCTTCATTTCAATTATTCGTCTTCAGAATTTTCTCATTACAAATCTAACATAGTATCAAAGCATGAAATGGAGTCATCAAATACTCTCACTTATGCAAACATCAATCCAAACCCTACTCAATATCTACAACGAAATGATGAAAGAAATTCAAGTATTGTCCCTCACGATCCTAGTCACCCAAGCAGTCCCTACTACATTGGCAGCAATGATGGAGGAACACTGATGCTTGTTACACATGTTCTGGACTCCAGCTACTATTATTCCTGGGCTCGGTCTATAAGGAGGGGCATTAAGAATAAATAATAAACTGGGTTTCATTGATGGAACTTTGTGTGAACCGAAGGACCCCATCAATGATCGGCTTAGGTGCAATGGCATAGTGATAACATGGATGCAGAATGCCATGGCAATCGACATCAAGAGCAGCACAATATATGCAGAAATAGCTCACCTTCTTTGGCTGGATCTAGAACAACGTTTTTCCCAGTAAAATGCTCCACGCATTTTTGAAATTAAGAAAGATATCACTGTCTTAAAGCAGAATCAAGATTCAGTAAGCACTTACTACTCCAAACTCAAAATCCTTTTGGACGAGCTGTTGAATTACGAAATGGTCCTAGCTGCACTTGTGGAAGCTTAAAGATAATTGTTCAGAACTAACAAAGGGACTGGGTTATGAAGTTTTTAATGGGGCTGAATGAAAATTACTGAGAGATTAAAGCTCAAATTCTTCTGATTAAACCATTTCCCAACCTAAATGAGGTGTATTCTTTGATCCAACAAAAGGAGAAGAGACAGGAAATCTCTAATCCAGAACCTATCAGCTCAGATCCTATGGCTTTTCTAAGTAGGAGAAACTTCGGAGAATGAGGAAGCCAAAGTTTCTCATCATAGAAAATAGACAGATATTATTGCACTCATTGCATGGTTGCAGGTCACTCTCTTCATAGATGCTTCAAGGCAAATCCAAACAGACCATCATGCACTCACTGCCAAATGCTAGGACATTCAGTAGATAAATGCTACAAACTCCAAAGTTTTCCATCAAGGCACAAGTTCAGTGACAAAGGGAAATATGTTGCCTATATGGTTTCTACAGGATCAGCACTTAATCAGGAAATATTGAAGGACAAAGATCAAGTATCATTGAGCCAAGAGCAATACTCTCAGCTGATGACACTTCTCAAGGCAACAACAAACTCTCAGCAGGCAACTTCTTCATCCAACAAAACTCAAACACTTGTTAACTCATCCTCATCAGATGTGTTCAATCATAAACTATCTGGTATACCATTAAGTTTGACTGCTTTTCATCACAATCACGAAACCAATTTAAAAACACCATATATTTTGGATACTAGGGCAACAGATCACATGGTCTGCTCTACCTCACTTTTTACATCTATGCAAACTAAAGTAACTTATTCTGTGGTTTTACCAAACGAAAAAGGGTTCCAGTCACACATGTGGGAACTATCAATATATCAGATTCGATAACTTTGCAAAATGTGCTTTGCATTCCTAGCTTCACTTTTAATTTGATTTCAGCAAGAAAACTCTAAATTGTTGTCTTATTTTTCTTCCTAATTGCTGTTATATCCAGGACCTTTCGACTTGGAGAACGATTGGAATGGGTGAGATGAAAGATGGGCTGTACCACATGGTGAGCAAATCAGTATCCCCTTCAGCCTTGTCAGAAGCCTTTAAGCATTTCAAGTGCCTATCCCCTTCCTCTACATCTATTGCTAAGAATCAGATCTATGGCACTACAGATTAGGCCATTCTTCTTATCCTAACTTCATTGCTGATGAAAATCTTCACATCCCTGCATCATTTAGTATTAATCAATGTCCTATCTGTCCTTTAGCAAAACAACATAGACTGTCATTTGGTGTTAGTCATCATAGATCAGTAGAATGTTTTGAATTAATTCATTGTGACATTTGGGGACCTTGTAATGAAATCAACATGGAAGGTTCTAAGTATTTTCTTACTATTGTTGATGATTTTAGTAGATGCACATGGATTTATATGTTAAGATTCAAATCTAAAGCTACCACAGCTCTACAAAACTTTTACACTTTAGTTGAAACTCAATTTAAGGTAAAAATCAAAACCATCAGAACATACAATAGTGGAGAATTTAACATGACATATTTTTACTTAAAAATGGGGATAGTGCACCAAAGAACTTGTGTTCAAACGTTGGATCAAAATGCAGTGATGGAGAGGAAAAACCAACACATCTTGAATGTGGCAAGAGTCT
This sequence comes from Fraxinus quadrangulata, assembly GCA_903798255.1. Lineage (NCBI taxonomy): Eukaryota > Viridiplantae > Streptophyta > Magnoliopsida > Lamiales > Oleaceae > Fraxinus > Fraxinus quadrangulata. The sequence goes on along the minus strand of CAIGRB010097442.1, from coordinate 19,032 downwards.
TGAGGTTTCAAAGTGGCCTTCCTTTAAAATACTGGAGTGATTTTGTCTTGACAGCCGTTTACCTCATAAATAGAACACCAACACCTAATTTAAATCACAAAACTCCTTTTGAAATTCTATTTCAGATCAGGTCAAACTATAGTCACTTGAGAGTTTTTGGATGCAGGTTACAAGCTGCTAAATTTAAGAACCAAGAAAGTTTTTGTTTCAATAAATGTGATTTTCCGTGAAAATATTTTTTCATTCAAAAATATCAGATCCAACAACTCTACTCCCTCAATTGATTTCATTTTTTTAAGTTTCACGCAAAATCCTATTATCTCCAATGATCATATAACCTCTATGCTTGATGATACTCAACAGCTTATAAATTGTCACTGATGAAATTTAGCATTCTGAACATAACACTCAAAATGATTCATCATATACTCAATCTCCCAATTTCCATGAAGAAACCAATACTGATATCCCTGAGCCTATCCTTTGGAATCAAATCCTCCCATTGCAAGTCACTTGCCTCGAAGATCAAGTAGAATTCGCAAAGCTCCCCAACATTTGGAAGACTTCATGTGTCAACAAGCCTCTTCATCTCTCCCATTTTAGAAGTTCAACAACAAGAAAGGAAATGGTATGGCAGGTAGTATTTTCCCTCTTAAAAATAACATTTCTTATGACAATTTATCTACTTCTCATTGTGCTTTTCTTTTTCAATAACCAATCATTTTGAGCCTAAAACTTACCAAGAAGCCATCAATTCCCCTGAATAGCATGCTGCTGTGAGGGCTGAGATTGAAGCACTTGGGCTCAATGATACTTGGATGCTGACCAATTTATCGACTGATAAAGAGGCTATAGGAGATAAATGGGTATATAAGGTCAAGTTTAATGCCAATGTGAGTGTTGAAAGATACAAGGCGTGTCTGGTGGCAAAGGGATACACACAATGGGAGAGGTTTGACTATCATGAAACTTTTTCCCCTGTAGCAAAATTAACCTCCATAAGATCTCTGCTAGCAGTAACAGCGATCAAGGGATAGAGTTTACACCAATTTGACGTAAATAATGTCTTTTTACATGGAGACCTGGATGAAGATATTTATATAGAATTGCCTCCAGGCTATCCAAATGACAGTGGAAATAAGGTGTGCAAGCTACGCAAAAGTTTATATGGATTAAAGCAAGCTTCACGCCAACCGTATTCCAAACTTTCCAGCTTCATTGTGAGCAAGGATGTACCTAATCAAAGGCAGATTATAGTATATATTTTAGGCTAACTGATAGTAACTTCACTGCCATTCTAGTATATGTAGATGATATAATAGTTGCTGGCAATTGAATTGACTCCATAGATAAGCTCAAAGTTTCCTTTCATGAGAAGTTCAAAATCAAATATCTAGGAAAGTTGAAGTATTTTCTGGGCATTGAAGTGGCAAGCTCTAAGGAGGGAGTTCACATGTGCCAAAGGAAGTTTGCTTTAGATATCCTAGCGGATTCAGGGACTATTGGTTCAGCTCCTGCTAGGATCCCCCTTGATCAGAATATGAAGCTTAGCAAAGATAAAGGAGAACTATTGCCTAATCCGTCACTTTATAGAAGGTTGGTAGCATGGTTGTTGTATTTGACCATCACCAGGCCTGACCTTGCATATTCGGTTAAGTTGTTAAGTCAATTCATGGGGAATCCTAGAATCCCACATTTACATGCTACCCATAAAGTGTTAAGATACATAAAACGGGGCACCTGGTCAAGGACTCCTATATCCTGCAAGATAAAAAATGCAATTGCAAGGCTATTGTGATTCAGATTAGGGAGCGTGTATGGACACTAGAAGATCAGTAATTGGTTATTGTGTGTTCATTGGAGAGTCCTTGATATCATGGAAATCAAAGAAACAACATGTAGTGTCTAGATCTTCAGCGGAAGCCGAGTACAAAGCAATGGCAAATCTTTGATGCTAACTTACTTGGCTTGGATATTTGATGAAAGACTTGAACATTGAGCATCCCCAACCAATTGTTTTGAATTGTGACAATAAGGCCACCATTCATATAGCAACAAATCTGGTGTTCCATGAGAGAACAAAACATATTGAACTTGATTGTCATTTGGTTCGAGACAAGATACAAGAAGGTAATATCATCACTCAACATGTTCCCAATGCATCACAAATCGCAGACATCCTTACTAAATCTTTGAATTCTCAAAGTTTTTATTCTTGCTTATCCAAGATGGGAGTAATGAACAGGAGTAATGAACGTCTACTCTCCATCTTGCGTGGGGGGGGAGTGTGCTATTGAAATTACTGGTTGAACATCGGCTAAACAAGTTGGAAGACTACTAGCAGCAAGGAAGCCAACATGGACAAGTGACAAGAATAGCAACAGAGGAAGGATCTAGAAGGGAATTAGTTGAAACAGTTTTGCATTTATTCTTCATATAAATTTGTTAGGAAGTTAGTTAGAGAATGATTCCATTTCTTTGTATTTATAGAGCAATGACTATACATTTTCGTAAGCTTTGAATTAACATATTTTCAACTTCATTTCAGTTATTCGTCTTCAAAATTTTTTCATTACAAATCTTAACACAATTAGCCACGGAAAGGGAGTCCCCTAATCGTTAAAGAGAAAATTTAGAACATACTTATTATTCAGATGTATGTCCACAAATAAATATTAATCTATGTTATTTAAATATTTTTATAAATAGATTTAATATTTGAGCAAATAATAAAATTGTTGAATTAATATTTATATTTAGACCCAATTATGCGGAATTATCAATAAAAAGCAAAAGGAGCATGACAATTAAAAAAAATTATATAAAAAAAATAAGTAAAACATATGTAACACCAAAGCATACAATATTACGTGTAATAATATCTTAAAATTGAAGTAAAGAATACCACTGTCAATATTGACAAAACACAAAAGACAATATTAAAATTTAAAATAAAATAACAAATCAATAATATAAAAAAATGTCTATGACTCCTCCTAAGTCAAATAATATATCAAAAACTCCCCCACTCATATATCAACTTTTTGAAATAAATATTATTTCCCATTTTTTTGTCACAAATAACAAAGGAAAAATTAATGCAACAATAATACAAAGAGGAATGAGTGATTTTTTTTTTTTTTTTTTTTTTTTTTTTTTTTTTTTTTTTTTTTGAGATAACTGTTTTTCTTGGATTTTTAAATATAATATCATGAACATTTATTTTCTTACTCATACAAAAAATAATTTATAAATAATAAAATTTTCCCACAACTTATTTTAAACCTATAAGGAGTAAATTGTATAGGCTATCTATGTGTGGAAAGTATCATTAATCTCCTACAAGTAAGATTCAAAATATTATATCAGTGAGAAACATCATTGGAGAATAAATATATTCTTCAAAATTTGAAAGTCAAATACAGTGCCACTAGGACATTTTAAATTAAAAGCTCATGTTTAATTTTGTATATATGTTTCTTTTTCCGCTATTTGTGAGCACTTGTATAATTTTTTTCTTTTATTTTTTTCCTCTTATGTGCAAAGTCATTTTCCTTAAACTTTCTAAATGATCCTTGTAATTCGTTTTAGGTAGTTGATTCAAAAGTCAAATGACTTATAGGGCAACAAGTTTTAAAATACCATGCAGGCTTAATCATTTAAGTCAAATAGGTTACGAAGAAAAATATAAGTTGTCTCACAATTTTAATATAATTCAAATATTTTTATTTTTAAGTTCAATAATAATTTTTCTTTTAGGGGAACATACAAGAGCGTATGTCAACTAGTTAGATGTCAATTCACATTCAAAGTTAATTCTCCACACTCATAATCGACATCTCAAATCTCACACATGCAATCAAAACTCACTCACAATAGCTTAATGTGTGTAGTGCAGATTGTACATGAAATATCCTATACCAAGTGCTCCAAATAAGTTTTAAATAAAGTTAGTGAAAACTTTATTCACTATTCAAAAAATTTACAAGTACTTGATAAAAAAATAACGTGTTCAATAATATTTATAATTAAAAATCCTTTTTCTTTTTTCATTTAAGGAAAAAAGAAAAATATGCAATAATAAAAAATAGATTGCATGCATATACATGTAAATACCATGAATAATGTAGATGCATAGACCTAAATACATCATCAATGAATAACACAAGTGCTCTTACCAAGAAGAGCAATGCAAGAAATGCCACAATTTAAATCATCACTTTGACCTTTGAGTTCACTCTTTTTAACTCAATCTTCTCAGAGGAAGATATAATCTTAGTCAATTGAGTTATCAATTCAGTCATATGACTCACTTGATTAGTCAAGAATTTATCGGGGAGGTACAAACTTGTTTTTAGAAGAGGAAGCGGTATTAGAATTTATTTTATTAAGGTATAACTCTCCTCTATTCCTAATTGTTTTGTGCAAACCTATCGTATTAGCAATTTTCTTAGATTTGTTAGAGAAAGCTTGAAGTTGGGTATTTAATTTTTCCAGATTACTGATAAGAGATTGAATTTCAATATCTAAGAACTTTTTCTCAACCCTTAATTTATTCAAACTTCTAATGGATTCCTGAAGTTTGGCTACAAGACTCTCATTTTCTAATTCAAAATTATTCAATTTTTAAAGGTAGAGCGATTCGCCTTTTTTCAACTTAAGGCACTCCTCAAACAATTGGTCATAAGCCCCCAAAATATCCATATCACACTCAGATCCCGAATCAGAAAGTGATTAACTTATCTAGACAATATTATTTGGACAAGGATCGCTATTAAACTCCGATACCAATAGTTAAATTAATATTTATGTTTAGACCCAATTATACAGAATTGACAATAAAAAGCAACAAGTCACTATTTATTGATTGCTAAATGATTAAGGTTAGTTAATCCAATTAAATTAATCCTAATTGTCAATCAAATAAAACAATTAGATAAAAGCAATAAATAACACCAAAAGTAATCATGGAGGAAAATCCCAACTCAAGATAAAAAAACATTCGGCCAAACTTGCAAGTAAACGGTCTATTAGAAATGTTAACTTATAATTAGTCCAGATACTGCTAAATTTTAGCTGACTGTGACCACCTAAATTGTAAATCACCAAGAAACTCCTTTGATTGTGAACTCTCGCACTTCCCAATACTTTGGGCCACTTTTCCAAGAATGAACATTGTTCTTCATTGGAACGTCGTTCCGCATTGTTGGAACTCCAAGCGTATCTTCCCAAACTTCAGAACTTTGAAAGCTTATTGAAGAATGTAGGTTTTTGTTTTGGTGTTTGATCAAATATCTTTTTGTATTTTGATATGTTGATTGAGGCAAGAGATATTGGAATATGGATTTTGATTTCAAAGTATGTTCTCTTGAATTGATTCAAGGCTCAATCAATGTTGGAATAAAGTTTGTGATGAATATATGAATATTGTGTTGAATCTAAGAATCTAAGGGAATGTATTTACGATCTTCAATAATAAGATCTCAAAAATGAAATAATGATTCAAAACACTTAGGGAGGAACCTATAACTTTATATTTACAATGGGCAGTGTTTAGGATGAAAATGAACTCAAAATCAGCTTGAAAATTAAATTTTATTGTTCCTCGAATTGATATGCCGCTCAAGCACATAGGTCAGCTCGGGCTAGTGGTCATTGAACAGCAGTCAGTATTTTTGTTATAACTCTCTCTCTCTCTCTCGATATCTGATTGAGGTGATCAAAAGTGCGTTTGAAATCTAACTCAAGTGGCTATAATCTTCTACAAGTACCATTTTTCAATTTCGAATATTTTTATGTGAAAAATGCATCGCAACTTGTAGCTGGGAATGTGGAGCAAAACTTGTGTAACACTTTGACACTCCTTTAACTTTTAATTGCATCTCATTGATCATATGTGATCTTGGAAATCTTTGACTCCTCCAAGGACTCTATCAACACCAAATTATTTTTACAGTAAATTTGACTCAGTAAATTCTATTTTGATTTTGATTACAACTTGATAAATTTCTAATACAATTCAACTAGGACATGATTTTGACCAAAGAAATTGTCAATTACAAATTCGGAAATTGATAATTTTGCTAATTAAAAAATTGGACCTAAAAAAATGTACATTCATATAGATATTATAATAAATTGAGTAGTTAAGTTGTTAAATATGGAAATATTCAATTCATAAAGTGATCAAATGAATTGTCCGTGGTTAGTAAATAAAGTCGAACACTTTATTTTGATAAGATCTTATTATCTTTATTAAAATTTATCTAGACTTTTATAATAAAGATCATAATAATGAATAATTAGATAAGACCGAGTAACATTTAGAATTAAATGTAATTGACAATCAAATGTTCGCCTAAATACTAAACAGATTATGAACGTTAATTACTAATTTGAGTTCTCTGAGGTAAGAAAAGTGATGGATTATGAACATTAATTATTAATTTGAGTTCTTATAGGTAAGAAAAGTGAGATTAATTATATAATCATTACTTCGATGCTTTAGAAATTACAATGAACTAATTAACAAACATATTTTCGTAACATGGAACCCCGTAACCTTTTTCTAACAAGTAATACGAGCTCAGTAATTTAAAAGTGGAAGTTGAAATTTGTGATATTATTATATAAATAATTAAAAGAAATTGATTGGTCAAATAGAGTCACTTGTAATTATTTTAACGATGTCAAAACGAATTAATCATTGAAAAGTTTCGATAATTTCAATTAGTTTATGAGTTCTGTTTCATCCGTTTGTGAATGTAGTTAAAACTAATTAATTAATCTTGAAAGGTCAAGAGTTGATAGGTACAAGAATTAATTAATTGAAGTTTAAATCAAACGTGTCCGATCACATTCTTCCGGTGACTTCAAAATAAGAATTGGTGTTAAATTATAAGTGTTATAATTTAACGTGTACTATACAATTAAATATTTAAAATTATTACAATGAATTTAGACATTCATATTGTCTTAGATGCATTCCAAATTTATTAAGATTGAAAATATTGTAATATAAGAAAAACTTTAGGAAAGGAGAAAGGAACGTCTCCTTTTCTTTTTCCCTTTTTTTTTTATGTCAGTTTACCTTTATTACATATTCTCTATCAAATAACGTGATTCTTTCACATTGTTATTGATTGAATTATTATACATTCATTAGTGCACATCCTAGAAAATAGTGAGAAAATGTATAGTATTCTTGAAAATTTTAAAGAACATCGAAGAAGACTTGAATGTACGAGACTGCATCGATTACAAGAGGTTTAAAGCATGCATTAAGGAAAACGTAATAAACATTTATGTGTTTAATTACATTAAATATATATTATAGAATTTCAATTGCTACTCATATTTTATATTTCTCTTTCTTTAATATTTTCTTATTTTGAATGTACAAAATAAAAACTGTGAGAATATGTTTTTTATTTAATAAACATTATCTAATATAATTATTAAAGGAAAGAACGCGTGACATTTTGATTCCTAAGTGACCTATATGAAGTGTATATGAAGCAGAAAATGAATATAAATAGTTATTTATTAATTGAGAATGGTCCATTTTAAGTTCCCGCAAGAGGAAATTAAACCGTCTCTCCTTGAAATAATTAAATTACAAAATTCTATCCCTAAATTTTCAACAATACTATTTTTGGAAGAGTCTATCTTAATTTTTTATTGAAAAATAATTTTTAAAATCACTTCTCATTCCTCTAAAAACTCTTTTAACTATCAGAATTATTTTCATAAAATTAGTCGAATAAGTCCATAAGCAACTTTTAGGTCTCAAAATCTCATTTTAACTTTTCAAAGTCATGTCAAACAGGCTCACAATATATTAGGTCAACCCCAACGCCTATTAATTTGGATAGTTTAAGTCTAATCTACCGAGCAAGGCTACTTAGCCATTTAAAGTATCATTTTTTAAAATTTATTTTCAACCGTGCATTTTTTGAATAAAACTTTTTACAAGTTAATCCAAAACTTTCTGTAATACCGCAATTCCTTTCTTTTCTTCTTTATCATAAAAGAGCGACGCTCAAATTATTTTATTGGTCCAAGTTTACTTAAAATGTGGATTTTTCCCTATGTCTAATTGTTGACTATATATATATATATAAAGATGGGAATTTTGTATGCATATATAGATAGATATACTTATAGCTACTTTCACACGTGAGTTCCCCCCTCTTCCACTCAAATCTAACTACCTCTTAAAAACTTCCGGACACCCACTTGCCATTCCATTTTCTCACTTACCTAACTAATAAGAGAGATTCCCCCCAATTACCTTATTTCTCTCCCATCACTCACAATTTTTTTCATTTTTCAAACTTCTCATAACTTGTCTGTCCGGCTGTCCCTATATTTATTTCTCATTTCTTTCCATATTTGGGCGTATCAAAACAAAAAGAAGCATTGTCCAGTAGCATTGATAGTACATATATTATTTATAGCATTATTCCTATGGTTGAAATGCATTTGAAAGTGATAAGGTAGGATAAAGAAGTACAAGTAGTTTTGTTCCGTTTAATTTTTGTTATTTCATATGGATAAATATTATACTAAAGAAGTGTTCCGATATGATATATATTATGGTCATCTGGTATAAATGATATATTATTGAGCTCTTATCGAATTCCAAAGATACGACTTGAAGATACGATTCATTTTGATATATGAATGATAAATGATATTCAGGATTATACTAATATTCGTTTACTACTGAGTATTTTTCATACTTACTCCCTTTCTCCCCTGCCTCACAACTTAGTACGAGTCGTGTCGGAGCGTGACGATTTGATGGTGTGGTCGTGCTTCAGTTCGCGGGACTAAAATATAAAATTTAAGCACGTAATTTTGTTTCTTTTTAAATTTGATTGCAATAGACATTTATGTTTAATTAAATTCTCGTACATGTTTATGTGGATATAGTTGTCTTGTCTTCTAGTGGATAATGTTTAAATTGCACTTTTAATTAGAAGTTAGAATTAAATGTTTGATGTAAATTACGTTATTTTCCTTTTACCAATTTACTGCTTAAAGTATTTGAATATTTGTCCTCACTGCCATGCTTATTTCTAATTTACTCATTATAGTGTGTTTTTGTTCTGTCAACATTAAATGGCACATATATTAAGAGTTATAATCACTGGCATGACACTAATTCATTCTTTGATAATTAGATAGTAGTTTGATTTCTTTTTAGTCTTGTTTAAATTTTAATACGAAATTGCATGTAAATTCGTACCATAAATGAAGTTTTGGTAGGGGCGTTACAACTTTTATTTTGATACATGAATGATAAATGTTATTCAACCTAAGTCACTTTTAAGGGGAGGTTATTTGTTCGGATCTGGGGGAATGAAGTAGAAATTCGTGAAAAGTAAAATAGGCTCAGATCCTCCATAATGAACCGTACGTAAATTAACGATTTGAGCACATAGATTGAATTGCTACATTGAATCCCAAACAAACCTTTATTTATATTAAACAATGATGACATGATGCTCAAAACAAATTCTTAATCTACTAAACAATGATGACATGAACACTCTGGTTACTAAAAATGTATATTAAATTCATGGGACACAAGGTGAACTCATCCACGCGTCTAAGAAAGAACTCATCCTTGTACAAAAATATCATAAAACTTTTGAACGTGGCTGATGTTTGGAAACATGCCTAACCCAGTCCTCTTTCCATCCCATCATTTTTTTTTAGTTTAGTGCTCTAAAACGTGCGCTTAGCGCAAGGTGTGTGCAAAATATCTTGCATTGACAATAAGCGTGGATTAAGCTGTCGATTACTAAGTTGTTCCAAGAATTTGAAAAGAAGAATCAACGGATCTTTTGATTTCATAATGATCGGGAAAACAACTCTCACGGTCAGGGACGAANTTTGAAATTTTTTTATATATATTATAAAGTCGTGTTTGCTATCGATTGAAATTTTAATTTTAATCTAAATTAAAATTAACAATTAATTTTAATAACATATTTCATGAAATCCATAAATGTTTTAACTTTTATCAAAATTTAATTTTAATTTCCACCAAACATATGCAAAATCACAATAAATTTGAAGTTTTCTTTTTTCTCTTACTCTTTTCCTCTCGCTTTTTAACAAAATCTTAATCCTTCTAATTTTTTAAAATTTGTATATAATTTCTCTACAATATATTACATTTACTACAAATCTTCACTTTCCAATTAAAATTTCAAGTAATTAAAACCTAAATTTGCATCTTCTCCTTTCAAACTATGTATATAGAATGTGATATATGTTTTTCTTTTCGATTATTTGAATTGATTGTTTGTATGAAATATATTATAAGATTTTTAAATTTAAATATACATTTTCTTGTGATAAACAAAACATTAATAATATGACTCTTCGAAATCAAATGGATGAAAATGATTGGCAAAATATTAATGAAGAAATGTTTTTTAAATGTAAATTTGCATTGTCTCAAATCAAATATGAATCATTCAAAAATCAAGAACAAAGTATTCGATTTGTAGAGGGTTTGATTGTGCCCTCCTAACTCAAAATGCCGTCTGCCCCTACTTACGAGTTGTCGACTAGATAATCAAGTCCAATACAGTTGGTTTATTATGATAAACCAACTTGTGAACCGGGTTGGGCTGATTTATAACTGAGTGGGTCATCTTCACGAGCATGGGTGGCTTGCTATTTTGACACAACTAACTGAGGATTGGTCATTTGTCAAATTTAGCTAGTTGGATTAACTCATAGGCCTAGTAATTTGGGCTATTTAAGTCCAATGTATTGTATATGTAAAATTTAGCCCATTGGATTAACTAACTGAATTTGTAACTAAATAATGTAGGAGAATCTATTGATCTTTCAGTTAGAGATGGCAATGGGCTGAGCGCCACGAGCCGACCTCATGCTCATTCGTTACTCGTGGTTCGACTCGGCTCGACTCGGCCCGGCCCGGCCCACGAGCTCGCCTATGTTATTTTTAATAACTATACCTACACCTTAAAAAAAATTGAACGAGCCGCTCGTCAAAAACGAGCCTCGACTCGACTCGCCTAGCGAGCAGGCCTGCTCAGTTCGGGCTTGTGCTCGTCTTTTTAACGAGTCCGAGTGGCTTATGGCTCGTTTTTATGAGTCGAGCGGCCGAGCCGACGAGCCGACGAGCCGCTCGGCTCAGTTACAACCACTACTTTCAGTTGATATTAAAATGTTTAAAGAGGAAGATAAAGAGAAAGTATCAAAGATTAAAGTAAAAAAATTGAAGAAAACGATACCGTAGAATTTATTGCTTTTAAGTGTCAACACGAGTAAATGGGGAATAAATTTGTGGAATTGACCCAGAATTTTGAAGAATCCATTTCAAATATCACATATTATATTTTTTATTTCAATGTCAGATATTTATAGAAATAATAAATAAATATAAAATATGTATATATTTACCAAATTTGAGTTCCGTGTACTGGAAACCAAAAAAATGATAGATATCAAAACAAGAGAGATAATATCATATACATAATAAACTCCCTAATGCAAATGCGTAGAACCCTTCCACTTTAAACCTGCATTTCACCCACGAAACCCACGATCGTCTTCTTCATAAACGGAATAGTGGTGTTCTCCATTTCACCCACAAAACTCATTATCTTCTTCCCCCATTATCATATTGTGATCTCGGCCGAAGAACCCTTCCAAGTTCAAACCTCCATTTCACCCACAAAACTCATGATCGCCCTCTTCATAAACTGAATAACGATATTCTCCCTTTCATCTATAAAACCCATTTTCTTCTTCCATATTATCACATTATGACCTCGGTGTCCACGGCATTCGATTTTCACAATTCTTTCAAAAAATACCAGATATTGAAAATGGTTTTAACAAGGAGCAATGATCTCAAAAGTCGAGATAAGATGGGTGAGAAATCTAGAACAAAACTTGAAAAATGAAAAATGATGAAATAAAGTAAAGATGCGATGCCTGAAACCAGTCGCAAAACCCCACCAAAATCATGAAATACTACTGTTCGAAAGGTAAATCAATCTTTATCTGATTTTTTTATTTGGAAATGGATATTTAACATATGTTGGGTGTGAATGGTTTGGGTAGTCACACATTGTTAGAAGTTCTGACCTCATTTCAAAATAACTCTATTCAAGATATACTGACAGCATACTCCGTGTGACCTCTATATTTGTTTGAATAGTTTTTGTGACCATCTCAATTTTTCGGGGATGTAGATACGTATTTTTTGAATAGTTTTTGTGATCAAGCTTCTCTTTATGGTTTCTGTTTTGATTGTGACCAATTGTCAAATTGTGATCGCTTTTTAACTATTATTTGCAATCCATTATGTGTTTGTGAAACGTCTATAGTTCTATGATGAATCACGAGCTTGTAATAAGCTTATACTTATATATAATCTATGACCTTAGTTATATGTGACCTAAGTAGTCCCTGTGATAAAATAATTGCATGTGATATGCTTCTTGTATGATATGAATGCATGTACATGTATCAAAATACCGATGTAGTCTTTTTATGCTTGTCATATATTGTAGGAATGGGAGTATATAATACCGAAGGCTATATGGTTTCCTGATAAAATTACAATGAATGCAACCAAACACGTGCTAACAAATTTTACATCTAAGTTCGACTCTGAACAAAAACAAATACTAGCTAATACTTGCTTCTCCTATTTCTTGAATTGTAGTGAGATAGTTGTTCAATCTCAACTAATCCATTATTTTCTACTACGGGAGGTGAAGCAACCGAACAAAAAGGAGATGTGGTTTATGGTTGGTGCTAAGTATCTACAATTTTCTCTGCCTAAGTTCTATCTAGTCATGGGACTTAGGTACTAGGGTATGTAAGGAGAAGTCTTCAAAATGTACAGTCCGGGATTAAGGAATTTTTTTTGAAGATGTTAGAGACATCTTCATTGGTTTAACGAATGCGGACGATCATGATGTGGATAGGATTTGGATTCTTTATTTGATTACATCATACCTTTTCTCGACCTCATACAAGAAGGTTGTTGAGAACTATTTGTTTTCCCTTGTTGAAGATTTTGATACTATGAACATGTTTCCATGGATGAAAGATTTGTTCGAACTTTCCATAAACTCGCTGAAAGATGGTTTACGTAATAGAAATTCTCAATACATACTCAAAGGGCATTTAGTTGCCTTTCCAATTTGGATTTATGAGTTTATTCCACAACTAGATGGGATTGTAACTTCTAGGATTCGGATTAGATACCCACGTATCTTGAATTGGAGATCAGATAAACTGCCATTTGGTGCTAAACTTGAAGAAGACGTGTTCTCTAACCTGGATGCAAGTTTTCATTTCATTTGTCTATTACATAAACAAGTCACAAATAAGTCACAGATCACCTAATAGAGTCACGTGTCACATTTCATATTATGCAGACACGGGAAAATCACATTTCACAGTACTCATCGATTTGTGAGACATGTAACATTTCTCGTTATCAGGTCACAACTCACTACTTTATGCAGTCACAATTTACGTTCTGCAATCAGTATACAAGTCACAGTAAATAGGTTTCATGACAAGTCTTTTCGTTTATTTACAGCTGCAAGTACTAGACATCAATCCATCTGAAACGGAGATGGTGCAGCCATACATGGAAGGCGTTTCATATAACATACCACAGCAACCATCACTATCACGTACCAGTAGAAAATCAAAGCTCCAGTAACCAATCAAAAACTCCAAACCACGCATTCTAATGATTACTAACAGACGATTGAGACATTCTAGTGATATCGATTATAGTGATATTGAGGATGATGACGATGATTTTGTTGATCCACCTCCGAGAAGACAAAGGACATCTTTTTCTGTCCGTAGTTCAATGGATCCTCCGATTGAGCCACACACTGCGCACATTTATTTACCAGTGGATGAGGGTCCATATGCTCATGTCTCTACCTCCAAGGCACATGCACATGGATCTAATGTATGTTGCTATCTTTAATTTAAGTGTTGTTATGTTTATTGATTTATAAAATATTATCATATTTGCGTTTTTATTCGAGTTTAGGTTTCGAATTTCAATGTGCATGCTAATTCTAGGTCAAATTTTATATTTCTCTATTTTGTATGCATTTTAAGACGAGGTCACATGACGCATCATTCAAGTCACAACTGAATATAAACTAGCCACAGATGTTTAATACAAATTCATATTTTAAACAATTAGCGTTCACGTAGTTCACATGTACATAACTATTTGTGACATATTGTTGTAAATTTGGCACGTGTTATTTAGATAGGTCACAAATATAGACGCATTGGTCACATGGTATTCAAGGTCATATACAAATGTGCATGGATCACACATGATTCATATACATTGATACCTTACATTATCCATGTCATTAATGTATGTCAAATTTCATAAGTGTTGGAGAGTTTGAAAAAATGAAATTAGTGAAGTCCAAACAAAAAAAAGGAGCTGTCTATGCAAATCATTGATGTCAAGGCACATTTATCATCAATAAAGGCTGACAAAAATCACAAAATGAATATTATTGTTCGTATGCAAGGAGAAATCAGGCCAGACTTGTTAGAGATGAAGTCATAAATGAACTTTCTGTTTGAATCTGTGGCCGCAATGATATCAAGCTCAATGAATCAAATTTTGAACATATTCAAAGAAAAATGTGAATTGCCTAGTGATGGAGCTAAAAACATTCAGGAAGAAATAAGTTCATTCTACTACCAAGTTTGACATCTTCATTTGTAACTTCTTGACTTTTCATACATAAATGTGCCATTGTAGGGGAAAAATGTTAAAGAAAATGTTGTAAGAAATGAAAATGCAAGATGTACCCTGATAAGCAATTATTCGACCCAATGATGTTGGAACCGCCATCATTTGATTTGGCGATTGGTTCTACCCAACCTACTCCAAATGTTGGCAACATTAGGCCAAAATTGTTTCAATCAAAACTTGTTCAAGAATAAGTGGATGTTGTAATCGTCAGTGTAGTGAGTGACACAGAATGTGATTGCGCACACATTACATTTTACCTTTCATAGTTCATAGAATGAACTATTGTGTTTAATATTTCACTATATGATAGGTATCGCCCACTTCCACACCCACATCCGGTATGCTACTGAAGCGTGTCTCTAGACCGACAAGAATATTACAGTTTCCTTTTATTTCTAACGAATGGAATCAAAGTAAGAGTTCTGAGAATGTTGTAGTTTTTCGATATTACAATCGGCATGCAAACGAGGCTGATGTTTTCAGAGTTGGTTCCGTAGAGGTTACAAACCAACAAACAAGCATGTATGACATTATTTTGTGAACTACAACATATACCCATTGCAAATAAGGATAACTAATTTGTTATTTATTTCTCTTTATAGAAAAAAATTCAAAGATACTGACGGTGTCATTAAGCCCCATTTTTACATTAGTACATTCACCGTAGGCAACAAAATATGGTGGCATGAACTCGTTTCTCCAGATGTGTCATTGACCAACTCGGTATGTAAAGATCACATATCATTATATATATGTATCATAGCATTTGTGTTGTATCATATAACGTAGGTCACATATCATATATACAAAAGTCACATACATTATTGTTATGTTACATTAATTTCATACAAGTCATAGAACACATGCTAAGGTCACATACACATACAAACATCATTGTTCATTAGTCACAAGTCATATACAGTAATTCACATACCGTATATACAAGTCACACACATTATGGTCAGGTCACATAAATTTCATACATGTTACAGAACACATGCTAAGGTTACATATCACATACAAACATCATTGTTCATTAGTCATAAGTCACATACCATATACATAAGTCACACACATTATGGTTAGATCACATAAATTACAAACTGGTCACAGGACACATGGACATGTCATATATCATACACACATGTCATTGTTCATATAGATTCTGAAGGCTAATTAGGTGTCTATTATTTTCTATGGCAAGAGCAAATGGATGCATGCTTCTATTGCCTTCGTTAATTAGAATGGTATGGCGAGAATGTCAAGTTTAAGGCTACTACAACTGACTCATACTTTCAGTCTACAATCAAGAATATATATCTGAAATTCATAAAAGATCCAAATGTTCTACTCCTAGAGACAAGTCTGATTAATGATATCACAGGTGTCAGAATACCATTGAACAGTCCATGGATTGAAGTGAACCAAGTCTTAATGCCAATTTTGCCTACAAACAAGGCACATTGGATGTTGGAATTGCTTGATATTAATGCTTGCACGTTGATTATATTCAATTCGGCCAGGAGGACCTTCATAGATTTAAGTGTGAAAGGGGAAATTGAACCATATTTGAAAATCATCCCTTATTTAATGGATGAAATTGGAATATGGAATATAAATTCGGATGATTATCAAGATGATTTCATGGAGTTGAGGCTTACGCTAAGTTATGAGGGGGCCACAACAGCAAAATGGGTATGTTTGTGACAATCATTTTAACATGTTAATTGACTAAATAAATATCTGTTTTGTGACCACCATTTCAATGTACAAACTAATAAACTAACTTTCGTTTTTTCAAGCCATGATTGCAGGATATTTGTGATCAAATATGTTGAATACATTCTTCATAATGACTTAGAATCCATGCCAAAGGATTTTGATACTGACAGAGCACGACTAGATATAGGTACACTGCTATATAAGCACCGTGAAATCAAGAAGGCCACCAAGGTGGTAAAGGGAAAGTCGAGGGGGGTGTAGTTATAGATTGGCGTTGAATTTGTGACTGATCATTGATGTAACTATGTAGTGGTAAGGGAATATATAGAACTTATTTTGTAACGATGATTACAGTTGAAGTTTATGAATGTTCATGATGTTATGAAATTTTATTTTATTACTTCTGTCTATTACATTTTGTTATTCAAAAGTCGATGTGACAAAATAACCATTGACATGTATACATGTAACATGTTATTTCCTTCAAGTTAAATGATAATGTCAACATGTGTAAATTACTATTATAAATGTTTAAATGTCACAGTTTAGTAATGTGTAGGTCACAGATTATTTCCTTGATGTCACGATTAATGTTTACAAGTCACACAAAAAATATTATTGGCAATAGGTCACAAACCGATCTAAGTCACAATTTAATTGATATCATGTCACATAATCATAATCAGACCTACAAATTTCACATCAGTTCTCAAATGTCAAGTCACATTCAAAGTTTGTATTAATATTATTTGAACAAATAATGTACATTTACATGATATGCCTAACACTATCCACTGCTAACAAGTGAAACAATAAAGAGAACAATGAACTTAAATGCTATAACTATTATCAATGTGTATCATCAATTGACATCGTATTATCTGCATGTAACTATGATCTTTTTTTACTTAATGGAACAAAGTTGCCGCACGACCTACGACCGTGACCATTTTGACCACAACGTCCACGTTTGAGAGTTATTTTCCCTTCACGTGATAATCTCTTCCTCTTTTGTGTACGTCTTCTTGAACGTTTTTTTTTTTTTTGGTTATGTTCTAATATAATTATGTTTCACTTCATCATGCACTCTCTAGTCACCCGAGTCTCCAATTGGAAATATAGTGTCCTGGTACGCATTTATGTATGTCTCTCTTGAGTAATAGTATGAACAATAATCATATGGAACAATCTTCATCATTGCAATGACAGACAATGCGTATGGACTGTTGACCTATGGTTGACGTCTCATTTTGATTATCACAAACAAACTATGTTTATCACTAACAAATTGATATTAAGTGTCATTAGCACATATTATTTGATGGCACAAAGTTCGAAGACAAGTAATTTGCATACAACGCCCAACATGCAAAAAAGATCAAACAATCGAGGCCATGATGATTGAGATTGCAAATCCCGTAAAAGTTGTTTTGACGAAAATCGAGACAATAGTTGAAGTACCATCAAGCAATGCACGACAAAATTATTCAAACAAGCACTTAGACATTTCATGATTATATGTAAAGGTAAAACATTTTTTTACTTGGTAATACTCGTGGAAAGTTCAAAATTTTGATTTTACGTTTCAAAATTCACGACAAAATGTTTTACTTGAAAAATATATTTTTCAACCGTTAAAATCGTCACATATATATTCAAAATGTCAAATACTTTGAAAAATATTTTAAAACATCCCTTGAGTACCTAAATTTAATAAAAATAAGAAATGATGGTGTTNCTGGCTTATCGGACGTCCAGTAAAATCAATTTTGGCCCCCAACGGTCATTTTTCTAACGTTCCAATTTCTAAAAAAAATAACGGATATTTGACCGTTCGGTATTTACCGGACGTCCGGTATAGTGCTTCGGGTAAAACATATTTTTTGACCGTTTGTGTGTTATAAATATCTCACTTTTTCTCCATTTGCATCATCCATTCTTGAGCATAAAAGTAAGGCTTTTATTGATCACAACCACCTTATTCTCTATCTTTAAGAAGATCAAAAAAATATTAATTCTTGAAAAACTTTTGAATAAATTAACTTTGTGAAAATCTTTTAGTTCTTCAAGAAAGTCTTTCACTTCAATACCTTGAGCTAAACTCATTACCATCTATTGAAGTGTTTTTGCCTCTTCTCTTCTTGTTATCAACCTTGATTCTATCGTTCGAGAAGAAGAGAAGATTTCACTTGTAAACTCTTTTTGAATTGTGGGACGTGTTGAGATCCCGAAAAGTTCAACATTGTAAAAGGAACGGTGCTCCTTGGTTGTAAGTCATCAAAAGCGTTATAAATGGTTGGATTGCACTACAAGTCAATCAATTTAGTGAAAAATGTCTTGCTCGTGATGGAGAGCTTGGTAACGAGGGACGTAGATCATTCCGTTCGATCGAACCTCCATACTATATCGTTTGCACTCCCTAACTCTTTTACTTAACGCTTTTACTTTGTACAAGTTTTATATTGATACATTTACATACTTATTTGTGTTTA
>CAIGRB010097424.1:15235-26023 GCA_903798255.1 Fraxinus quadrangulata | reverse complement strand
ACATAGTATCACATTATTCTAATCTGACATCAGCTTATCCCACAAACTTCATGTCAAAAGATATATTTTTCCCACACCATCCATTTCAATCAAAATGAGGAAAATAATCATTCCAGGATTCAGAAATAGGCATTTGAATGCAAAATAGTACAACAACAACAATTCTGATGTTTTAAATTTGCTTACACATTCAATTAGAAGTTCAGAAAGAACCAAAAAGAATATGGAAACTCTTCCCCTTGTCTCCGTTCGTATATAACATGCACACTATATGCTCACATTGAGACATTTCCACTGTAGCTTTTGTGTACAATTATATAACACAAGTTCAAAGTCTAAATCAAGCAACAAATATAATTGTCACGCGTACCACCTATTTCCCTTTTTCCAACGCCATCTCTGTGTAAACCTCACTCAGATCCCAAAACATAGTTCATTACCAATATAAGATGTCGAATATAATATTTAAATGATATACACGTGGCTCTATTTAATGGCTTAAATCTTTTAGATTAAGTGGCTCAACACGGTATCAGTGCAAGCAAAAATTCTGGGTTCAAGTCCCACGGCCACCCATTTAAATGAATTGAGCACGCCTTAGGCTTTAATGGTTAAAAATTAATCCCGCTTACACATGAGAGGACATGTTGAAAACAATGTTTTTAAAATAATATACATGTAACTCTATATAATAGCTTAAACTTTTATATCAAGTGGTACATCATAAGAAAACCGTGGGGCGCTTCTTAACCAAGTGCATGAATTCAAATTCCTTTGCTCCTCTTGTAATATGGATCCAGTGTAAATATTCTTGCTAAGATTAAAAACAGAGAAGTTTGTTTAAATCAGAAATAGAAAGAAGCTGGGAGGTAGTAGCAACTTTGAGTGAGATCCGAACATAGTTTTATGGATCTTCATCTGCAATCATGTCTTCTCTCGTCATTTTTACTAGGTCAAGTCACTGAACTTTCATCCCAATACAAGTACTAGGCTAGCAAAACCTAACCCTCCTCCCCACCACTAGCCCCCACCCCCAAAAAAAAAAGAGGAGGGGGGAGGGGAGAACATACATAAACTTGCATTTCCCAAATCTACATCCTACCCTTTTCTGTGAAATTATTTGTCAAAACGTACTCTTCTATACACAACAATATTTCAAACAACAGGTACTTTCAAGAACAGATGTATCTAGAGCTTCGAGGACAGCATACTTGAGCATATCAATCCATTTATCAGCAATTGCCATATGAAGACGATAGTCAAATCCAACACCACCATCTTGAACAGGTATACAGAAAGTTGGCATGCCACTCACCTGCAAAAGAAATTTGCTAAAGAATAGATCAGTAAAGTTACTACGATGTTTACAATAAAAAAAGATCTTAGATGCTAGTGAAGCATTGCCGAAAACAACATTTCTAATCGTAAGTGACCAATGTTATCTTTTTGCTTTGTAAATAGGCAATAACTATGAAATCTCAAAATGTTAAGGAACAAATATCGAATTATTGCTCCAGTTTATAGTACGAAGCGTTGGACCGTTTAAGGATAAAATCTCTATTAAGAGAATATAACATGAATGATGTTGTTAAGATGGATGTCTGAATGTCCATGCTATAAATAATATTTAATAGAACAAGAAAGCAGACTATATGCCAACCGGTGAAGGTGAAACCTAATGAGGATAAATTAAAGAAATGATGACTTAGTGGTCCTGCCAAGTCTTGCATAGAATTGAAAGAAATTTTCATTCACAAAAGAGATGAGATTCCAATATATCATGTTAGAAGAGGGAGATGTGGACTAAAACTAACATGACCTAACATGATTGTAAAGGATTTGAATTTATTGGATCTCTTGATAGGAGTGGCAATGGATTGAATGAAGTCACGAGAACAAAGATATGTAGCTAACCCCAAATTTACTGAAAAAAATATACCTAAAATAGATGATGTGGTACATCAACCTGATGTAATGTATGCATGTTCTAAAATTACCACTTAAAACAGAATATGGAAAAACTATCTACCTTACAGAGTTGAAAGCAGCAGTTGGTTTGGGTCATGGAAAGAATTAGCTTTGATGATTAACTCTATGGACACACTCAAAAAAGCAATAAAGCAGAACCCAAGTCCTGAAAGGAGATTTAATTGAGGAATTCTATTTCCATAAGATGTGAACAACTTGTTCCGAACTTATTGACCTTTCTTTACTGGCATTGATGGTATTTCATTTTCAATATTTTCTTTACACAGATGATTTGACTACTTGTGTTATGATGATCTGCCCAGGCAATTTTCCTCATACCCAGCCCTACTATTTAATTCTGTTCAGTGTAAATGTCTGATAAATGCTAATGTGTGCCAGACAACTTGAGCGTTCGAACTTGTGCCCTTGTCTGGAAGCAATGAAAATTCAATTAAAAGCAACATTTAGGCCGTTGGGACTCGTGTTTATTCTATACCATCTGACATCTTTTCAAACCATTACAGTGCCATTATGCAATCATCCAGACAATANTGAAAATTCAATTAAAAGCAACATTTAGGCCGTTGGGACTCGTGTTTATTCTATACCATCTGACATCTTTTCAAACCATTACAGTGCCATTATGCAATCATCCAGACAATACCCAAAAATGTCCTTAATTTGCCGGATTGGACCAAAAACAAATATTCAAGCACAGTTACATAGAGGGGGAAATTGGACTTTTGCCAATGTTGTTGTCAGGACCTTTAGTGAAATTGGCAAGCAAGAAGCTATAAGTACAAAACTGTGGGCCCATTGATTTGACAAAAAAATCAATTTCTCTCTACTACAATTTCTCCCAGACAAGTGCTATATAGATATGTATATCAACAAAAAGTCACAATCAAAACATAGGATGGTTTACTGGCTAGAAGGGAAGAAAAAGTAAATGGAGGGAAATAAAATCAAGCGGAATGGGTGCTAAGGAGTTTGTACACAAACTTGTGCTGATACATATTTTAAAAAATTTTAACATAAAACTTTAAAATTCAAGTGGAATTGGACCAATTGATACTAGTATTCAACTTAAATATCTTATAAGACAGAGCTCTTAGGTTTGAATCTGAGAGGTGGAAAGCCGTGAAGGGTAAAAGGACAGATACCCTCCCAAAGTGGACAACACGTATGAAATAACGGCTTAGGCACGAGGCTCGAGACATTACACAAGAAAAAAGTATTTTGCGTCCTTCAATTTTCTTTTCTCCATCACTATGAAATCCAACACGGGAAAAGTAAAATGTCAAATTCCTTCTAATATTTCTCCACCCCAATTAAAAATAAATAAATCAATAAAACAAACATCAAACCATGTTTATGGCTGCCAAATGATATTGATAGACTTACATCTTCACCAATGATTATAGCTTCAGGGAAGAGCCCGTGAATGAGGTCGTTCACCAGCATCAAATAAACTACAGCATCAACATCCGTTGCAAATCCAAAGTACTCATTGTAGTTTCCAGTAAATGCAACCTATTAGCAATAAAAACATTTGTGAGAGGACATACGATGGATATCAAAGAGAGACTAGACACAGCCAGCATCACAAATTTATTCAATGATATTGTCGTGATGTCAAAACCAAGAAATGCTAAAACTATTGATGATTTTATTCATAGAAAACCTATATTTTTTATGGCATCGATATACTTCATTAATTTAGTCACAGTTTCCTGTATGACATGTTTAATATGCATAAAGCACACTTACAGCTTTCTATCAATCAAATGTTTGGAAATTGAACAATACAGCGAATAAAATTTAACTGACAAGTGACAACTAATAAATTATACATGCAACAAAAGAGGAATTTATCCCACACACATTCCAGATGTCAAATAATATGAATAATTTAAATAGAGTAATATTGAAACTTGCAATTTCATTAAATGCAATCTTGATAAAATACAAATAGCAAGTGAATTTTGCGCTATTTTACAAAAGCTAAAATAGTCTCTTGGAACCTAATTTTAAGGTTTGACTCTTTAAGAGCATCTCACTTTTTAAAAGACTTTTGAAGATGATCTTATACTCCAAGTAACAGAGAATCCAATTTTCTCAATAATCAAAATAACATTTCGAAAAGTATCACTCGAAGATAGCCCATTCTTCCATCATTTCCCTATTTGACATGACAACTATTTTCAAACTGTTAAAACAAATTTATGGAACAGCACAAGGAGCTTTGCCTATTTCGTGGCAATTACAACCGCTTTCATATATGTAAGTTCATGCAATGCAACTCATTTATTAACTACATTGATCCAATAAAGAGTACAAGCCAAGTCTCACCAACCAACATGGAAATACCTGCAAGCCATGGTGAGTATACATCATTGACGTCACACCATCAAATCTGAAACCATCGAACTTGTACTCATCCAACCACCATCTTGCGTTAGAGAGCAGAAACCTTAATACCTACAATAAAAAATCATAGTAGTTGCTATATTTGACGATATTCAAAAGAAGGTAAAAGATTGAATAATATATTCAGTCCGTTCTAGTTTTCAAAAGTGAACATACCTCCCAGTGTCCATAATTAAAAAGTCGAGAGTCCCACATCCAGTGATAACCCTGGGATCCAGAGTGAAAGTAACAGCTATCGGTACCATCAAACATGTTCAGCCCATCCAAAGTATTATTTGATGCATGGCTGATATATAAAGCATTTGAGGTGAGGTAATAATGGAAAAAAAATACATATTACCAAAAGAAAAGTACTAGTTAACTGCACAGTTGAATAGCATACAATGGAGCATAGTAATATCAAAACTCGGATTTTCAGGATAAATAGATTGTGTCCTGCACTATATCCACCTCCCTGTCCATCCCATCCTGAAAGGAGAAAAGATTCATTCTATATGCCATCTCAATCTCCTTGGACTTCATATCAGCAACTGTACTTACATCAAGCCATACCCAACTTCTGATTTCTCCTGTACATTCTGAGAAATTTAGAAAAAAAACCCTTTTTTGTCTCCCACTGAGCGAATCACTTAACCAGACTAAAATCCTCTTTCGAGCTACGGAGTAAGGATGATCATCTACCAGCATTTTAAGCCTAAAACTGGCCAGTGATGCCACATTTACCATTTCTCCCCTGCGAAGATTATCTACCACTGCTCTAACCATCGAACTTTTTAACCAAAGCTGGAAGCATAACAATTAAGCTCTTGGACCCAAATTGAAATTCCATAAACTAATCATTCCCCATGTATTTTTTTAATCAAAACCTCCTGAACCCCACACTGCTCTTCCACCATGAAGACTACAACCAGATTGAGGCATGAAGCATTTTCTGCCTTACCCATATCATTTTTCCTTCCTGACTAATCTGATCTCTCTAACTAGATCTTTTCCTCTTGAGATTTTGAAAGTCTTTTACCAATCTATAACATAATATTTTGCAAATCTTCCACACGTCTAACTTACAGGATCCAGAATAATCTATGAAATTAATCTGAGCTCCAACACAAATAGACAGAGTTCAAAAGAATAGCTTGAGGATGAGATAATTTCTGCTTTATATTAATGATAATTTTCCTTAGCCAGATAAAAGGAAGGGGGACAACAAAAAAGACCATCATTCTCCTGCTGCAGCTCCCCCATAAACTCTTGCACATGTTTGGAAATTAACAGTATAATCTACATAGTGCTAGTAAAAATTTGAGTCGAAATTCACATGCATTAAGTATAAAATTCAAATTAGCCTGTCTATTAATATTTTGATGATCTACAACCCATAGAAAACATGATACTAATAGGAAGAAGTAAACAGTTTCCATTGTATCACAAAATCCACTTAAGTTGATTTTGTCAATGAAATTCAATTATTACCTGTGCACAATATCCATGAGAACAACCAGATCCAACTCATGAGCTCTATCTATCAAAGACTTAAGATCGTCAGGAGTCCCAAAACGGCTGCTTGGCGCAAAGAAATTTGTCACATGGTAACTGATGAACACAAATCAATGGACATAAAGTGTTGTTAAAAGAGGGGAAAGAGAGGAAATTCCGAGTTTACATTTACTACATTGAAAAATGACAGTGGAAGTAGTTAAAGTGTAATAATTAAGGTGAAATGAATTACCCAAAGCAGGCATAATATGAATGCTCTTGAATTGCCATTATCTGAACAGCATTATAACCTAGCTTTTTGATACGAGGAAGCATTTCGTCTCTAAAACTGGCATAAGTATTGATAATAGGCTCCTACATTCAAGTTCAAGAAAATAAGAACCAGGTGACGTTAATGTGCAGCCAACTACTGTCACATCATCACAACAGGGAGGAAGCACCATAGAATGAAGCCAAAACTTATCAACATAAGTTGGACATCATCTATAAGATTGGGGAAGTTAGCAATAGCTTTTCAACCTGAAGCAATCTTTAAAGAAAGTTATAGAAAGCAATTGCCAAATTTATTGATTATTTGGCAATAATAAAAACCTTAAGTTTCCATATAAAATCAACTGGCTATAGGAGTAGAACATTACAACTTTACACTGTACTAGAATGGCTTTCACAACGGAAGGTAGCCAAACTAGATGGATGAAGAAGTCACCAAATTGTCAATGCAGACATGTGAGAGAAAAGAGAGGAGGGATGAGGTAGCATGCTAGCTCGCATAGGGCATCGTCACCTTTACATTTTATGGTTGACAAACAGTTAGTAGCAGCTGTAAGGATCACATTCTTAAACTGGTTTCACTCCACATATTTTTATGTTGCATTTGTATTGTATTGTCTGCAGAGAAAATACACAGAGAAGCCCTAGTAGTTGCTTCTGGTTTCTGGCTTCTCAGTTTTTAAGAAGCTATAAATTCTTGCTTTGAGTTCTCAAGTCTCCAAATATTCCTCAATGACAGTAAAATGTGCACTCAAATGACTTCAAGTTCAAAAGTCTTTCTAAAATGGTAAAAGGTTATCAAGGGTGAAAATTTAACATTCATCTTAAGTTAACGGCTATTAATAAATGCAAGTTCCAATGGATCAGTAAAAAATATGCTGAGTCAAGGAAAATGCAGATAAATAAAAGCACATAAGTTTATTCATTACATGAGAGAGTAGAGATGCACACCGTGCTACTCATTCCAACGTGACACTCGTATATCCTGAGTGATTTTGGTTTCTCAGGCCGAGGATGTTTGAAAACATACTTCTCCTGAAAAAAACATCATTAGCCTAAAAGTAATTGAGGAGGATTATAACATAATATCTATACCAGCACCAGAGGCTGATTGAAGAAAGCAACATATAACCTTTCAAGAAAGTGGGTACTCTTAAGATTTATCTTCTAAACATGCAAATTCACGTGTAATGAACCTACAGAATTATTTCATGGAGCAAGTCCAGTGCATAAAATCTGATAAAGCTGCCAATAGGTAAAGAAATTTTTCTTTTTGAAAATTTTGCTATAAACTTTTTGACACTGGAAAGTCACAATATGGTCATTTCCATGTCCCAGATCATCCACTGTTCACCATTTTCAATACTAAATCTCGCTGTGAGGCACACAAATAACAGGTGTAGTAGATTGTAATACCTCTTCTGGAGGATCATAATATATTCCATTGTATGGAATTTCTCCAGGAGCCTGTACGGAGAATTTGATCCAAGCTGGAATAGAATCTTTAATGCCAGATGGAGTATCCATGCGAATCTGCATTATAAATGCACAGAGATTCATACAATCAAAAGATTCAAGGACTTTGTATACACACCAATAACCTTGCAGCAAGCTTGATAACAAGTATCCAAGTGAATCTTTGATCTCATGCATCTGAACATATGTAGACAGCCAGACACATGTACAAATCATAAAAATTCATCACAACTCACAAGATGCAGTATAAAATAGCTCTTCCTTATCAAGTACGTTCCATTTTGATGTGGCACAAATAATTCTTTAGGAAATAGTAGAAAATGTGTACTTTCCTTGCTATCCTTTCCAATTTTTACATCTAAGCATGTGTCGCGACATGATTTTTTTAAGAAGAGCAAGGAGAATAAATTCTCCAGAGAAAGGTACTATTTTGAGACAGGTTGAGAAATTTCGTCAGGCATGTATATGAGTAGAAGTACAAGAATTGTATACAAACCAATAACCTTTCAGTAAACTTAGATAACAAAGATCCCACTACAAATCTTTGACCTCGTGCATCTGAACATATGTAGACAGCCAAGCACAAAATTACAAAATCTCTTCACAAGATGCAGTATAAAATATCTCTTCCTTCTCAAGTATGGTCCATTATAACTTGGTACAAATAATTCTGAAAAGTGTAGAAAATGTGTATTTTCCATTCTATACTTTCCCTTTTTACGCCTAAGTATGTATCGGGGTCATTATTGTTTTAACAGAAGTATGAAGAGAATAAATTTACTAAAAATGTAGCAAATATTTTGAGACATCTCCAGAAGAATCGAAAGTCAGAAATTATTTGTAACTGATCTACACCCTGAAACTAAATGACGAATAACTAAGCTAGCAAGATGTTGAATTTGTTGAAGGTTCAAGACAAGATGAGAAATTTAGTGAAGAAGAGCATATATGAGTAGAAGTACAATAATTGCTCCACCCTGTTATGGAAGCTTTTTCACGGAAAATTGTATCAAGTCAAAGCAACTTGCACTGATGCATTGCAGAAGCAGTAGCAAACCAGTCCAGCCTGTCTTATCTGTAAATTTATCTTCACTAGTAAATTTTGACAAGAGGGAAGAATTCAGAAAGGTGTGCAATGGTAAGATAGGGATTCTCCATTAGCTGAAGTTTCTAACAAAACTATTATTTGTTCAATTTAATTGATAAGAAAAATTAGGTGAAGCACCATTTCAAGAGGACAGTGAAATAACTAAAATTCATGATCCTCTGCTCTATCCCATCTACAAGTATTACCTTCACACGGGAACCATGGGGGATAGGAGGAGAACCATCTGCATTGTTCGGCAAAAAGATCTCCCAGACTCCAAATTCATTCTGCTCAAACAATCGGTCAGTCAATCATATGATAATATGGCTAATAGAGATAGCAAAGTAATATAACCAACCAAAATTAGTGCCATTTTTAAGACACTAAACGGAATAGAGAATCAATGTCACTAAAGAATATAGACTACCAAAGATAGAAAATGTTTCTTTTTGCTCTAGTCATGGATGAGTTACAGGTGAAGTCAAAATAATGTCCATTAGTGCATGTTATTCGTTGCTGATATAGTTTTAGTTGATTAAACTACGAGAAGAAGAACTTAAGTCAGAAACTTGCACATTCGCTTCGGAATATAAAGATTTTAGGTTAAGTGGAAGTAAAATGGAATGCATAGAATAACGTTTTATCATTGACAAAATACATAGAATCTCCTAGACGTAGTAGGAAGGAACAAAAAGGATAGTAGAGCTAGAATAGAGTACCATGTCCCAAAGCAAGATTACTTCAGGTATAGAGAATCGCTTATTATTTTTATAGGAGGACTCAAAGAGGAAGTAACGCATTAGACAAACTATATGTTCATTAAAGCACAAAGAGTTCAAGGATTAACGTAAGAAAAATGGGGATGTTACCAAAGATGTTTGACCATACCAAAATGGATAACATGAGAATTGAGGTTGTGGTTGGCTGACGATGGAACCAATTCGTTAAATCACAAAGACTCAAATGTTAGACGATGTGGTTGGCTGGTTTCCCAAGATTAGATTTTGTGGGACATCGTAATAAATATAGCACTAGATTTTAAAAAGTAGCAGAAAATAATTGATGTAGTTGACCCCCAAGATCCCAATGATCGAGATAGAATAAAGAGGTAACATGGCACGATGTGGTTGCACAAGATATGATTTTGTAGGATGTTAAATAGACGTAGCGTTGGATTGAAAGAGTAGCTGAAAAAGAACTCTCGTAGTTTACCTCAAGTTTATTTGAAATGAGGTTTAACTTGTTACTTCGTAAATAATGTTATAAATTATTCTTGCACAACAGGAAATCAACTTCAGCATTTATTGACAAGTTCAATGGATAACATATATAGGATGTTCCAATAATGAAAAGATAACGCTTACACGAGTCATGACATCAGCATTAGGATTCCAGTTGTTGAAATCTCCAATAAGTGTCGCCCACTGCGAAATGCATAGAAAAGAGAACTAAGAATATATTATATGTTTATAAAAATAGTTACCATATAAAATTGGGAAAATAGCAGCGGAGATCCGCCAAACTTGGAATCATGTTGCACCTTGGTACCCATTCTTCTAAACGGAGCATTTAGGTCCTCAATCTTTCATTTTAATAGCACTTAAGCTAATTTTTTATTAAAATGACAGTTTTATCATTATCTTCAAATAAACAAAAAATTAAATAAAAACCAAGAATATAAAATAAGAATCTTCTTCCTATCCAAGCCATGTCAAAGTGATTGGCGGTGATATGCAATAGTTGTGTGGACATGAAGTGGTTTGGGTTGGGGTCACATGGAGAAGAAAGATTTCCATTTTTTTTAATTCTTATTATTATTTTTTTAAAATTTAGTTAAAGAGAGGGGAAATACCCTTTTTTGAGTAAAATTTTATTGTGTTAATTAGCGACGAGTAAAATTGTCAAACGGGGACCTAAGTGCTACTAAAATGAAAGATTGGGGATGTAAATAGTACACTTTGAAGATTGAGACACCAAAGTGCAACAAACATAAAAGTTTGGGGACCTCTGCCTGCAATATTACCTATAACATTTGTAAATATTGTTGTAACAATTAAACTACA
>CAIGRB010097424.1:0-15050 GCA_903798255.1 Fraxinus quadrangulata | reverse complement strand
TAATGTTTCCAGTACATCAAACTAGAAGCAACCAACCAAATTAAACCAATAGTAAGACAAACTAGACTAAGGAGGAAAATTCAACAGCGTGCATTAAACGAGATTCAAAGAGAACAAGAAAGAGTTTATATAAAGAGAACTTCTAGCCAGATACAAAGTAATTTGCTTGCTATTTCTTCCTTTCCATAAGACACTAAAGGACATGATCTGGATGGATCGAAAAGTATTGCTGCTATCAGTGTGAGATACAGAATTCCAAGAATAATTGTTGAAAAAACTACTTGAGAAGCATGGTATTATAGCGAGGAAGAAAAAAACTGCTCACAGTTAAAGTAATTAATGGTACTAACCTTGGCACCAGGTGCCCATTCCCTGTAAGTTATACCAGTCGCACTGACAATACAAATATAGATAACGTTAGTATAGAAATACCTATTAACTACCACTCACAGATAACCCCGTGAAAATGTTAACTTTCTTTTAAGAAGATATAACAGTACAAGGATCTGTCCAGACCTTGAAGTAACAAACATCTATGACTTTCAATGCTAAATGAACAAAAACACAGGCACTTCACACAATTCAAAATAGTGTAATACCAACATTTGACTGTTTCCCATAAAAAAAACTCAAACACACAATCATAAGATTTATCAAGCCCTTGGATCTAAGAAGAATTAATGATATTTAAAACCCTGGCTACATGATTTGAACATAAATTTCTTCACCTTGGTGGCTGCAGCCCTTTTAAGTTTTAAGTATGACATATTTGATTTAAGTAGGAAGGAACATCTTGTCATAACATCAATCTAATCAAGAAGTATATTCAATTAGAAAAACAATATTGGATATCGACTTCTGGAAGCATTTCAAATCATCAATTTAAGGAGAAACCAGTTTTACAAAATGTATTATCAATGTGTAACTACCACAACGGAATTGTTGTTCAAAGATGCATTCAGTTATGAACTAGGATGAACTCCGTGTAAGTGATCTAAGGATAAAAAGGGAAGAAAACAATAGCGTTTAGAAAGTTATGTAATATTACCTGGGAGTAAAACCAAATTTCTCGTAACCACGAGAAAACATTTCTAACCCGCCCTCGTACTTGTCAATTGCTTCACGCATTTTCTTATAGTGTCCATACCTGTGAATGAACAACATATGTAGTGACAAAACAGTGACAAAACAGATTGATATACTGCCAGATGCAGCTATCCGGTGTGGCACTGCTTAACACTTCTAGAAACATATATGCTAATTGATGATAATTATGAAATTAATTTGTTACTAAACAAGAAAATATAATAGGGGACATTTTTAAGTTTCAAACTCTGAGATTATCTCACAAACACCATTACACGTAGGTCCAAACTTCAAAAGTTTAAACTAGATTATGAACCTCAAAAAGTTTTAATTCAATCACACATCGATTCAAATTAAAACATGTTGAAAAGAAGTCTCACCTGTAATCAAGATGACCACGGTGATTGGCCAAAAGTGGATCTATCTCATATATCCTTTGACCAATTCCAGGCGGAGTGATAACCCTCTTTCTGACCCTATCTGATTCGGTACTTATAGTCATATACGATGTGTCTGAAGTTCCTTCAGCTTTTGCTTCAACGTCTCCTAGTAGTGGTGAAGATGCAGAATCTTCCTCTCTGATGGTTTCACTAAAACTGCTACTCTGCTCAACAAAATTTTCTTGATCTTCAAGTTTGCCTTCATGTTCCACTTTTAAACTTTTTACATCACCTGATATCTGCAGATAAGATTCGTGCATAGAGAAGATCAGTGGAGGGAAGATATAGTTGTTATAAAAGACAGCATTCACAGTCATTTTCATTTAAGCAGATCATAACAGATAGGATGCGGGTATTTACTCCAGGAGTGTCTTCTTGTTTAGCTTTAGTTAAATATTAGGACATCTTTAGGCTCTCTTCTATTTGATTCTTTTTACATGAATAAAATTTCCCTTTCCTACCATATAATGCAAAAGCATATAAACAGGCAGATCTAGGGCTCTTTCGTAGGAAATGTAGATCATATTTAACGGCAAAATCATAAAAAATTACTTCGTTTTGAGAAGGCACACATGTCCTTATGAAGTAAATTGAAAAAATTCTTATCATACTCGACAATTCTGATATATAGTTATATATTTAGACTAAACACAACAGCACCAGATAAGTAATCGAATCTAAGTTCATACCTCGAAAAAGAAATGAGAAAATTAGGGGACTGGAAATCAAAGAGAGGCAAAGGAAGAAAAGATGTCAAGATTGAGGTAGACATGAGTATATGGACTCCGAAAACAATACTGTTCCAACTAAATCTTAAATTCCACTCCAATAAACATAATCTTAAACTACTAAAACTTCTATGGTGGCCTGGAGATTAAAAAACTTCAAGCCATGTCAAATGATATTTCAGCCCATCTCCCCAAATTTGAAGTTCACAAAATACCCCCCGTGTCAAGGGTTCAACATGCATAGTTCAGTAAAGTCTATGAATAGATCCCACTACCACGGAGAAACCATTTTGATGTATAGGAAAGTTCTTTCAAATGCTTTATTACAACTGTAAGAATCTACACAATAGATCTAGATATATTTTGATTTGAGTTTTAAGGACCAGTGCCCCCTTCCTTTCTCCAGAAATGATATATTTAGGTAGCATCACAATCAACAAATCAACTTTTCGTGTACTTATAGTTCTTCCAGAACATCTAGAATGATTCAAAAAGACTAAAATTTCTCTAATTTTAAGTTAATGTTGTCATTTAACTCCATTTAAATCCCAACAAAAATCTCTACAGAAACTGGTCAAATGATGTCCATGTTTCCTGAAAACAATAATATTTTCGACTCTTGTTCTCTGTTTTTCCATTTCCTCTTCTCTCTCTATGTGTTTTCTGCTTCATCTGGCTTTCCAAATCGGAAAAATGATCATCAACTTTGTAAGCAGCAAAAAAAAAGTAGCAAAATTAAATTATCCCACCTACCATTTGGAGCATGGTAAGAGGACCCACAGAGTTCCATAAACCATTGGCTATCAAACCCTCCACGCTGTTAAATCATTGCAGCATGTTTTTATTCTGGTAGTTTCTTCAATTAATCAATTACAACAGACCAACCCAGTAAGTGTTTTATCTAATACTTGGTGCAATAATAAAGTTTCTACAGATCATATTTTCAAATTATTTCATCCATGAACCTTATAGCATGTTTGCGAGAGCTTAAAAGCTCCTTGTAAGCACTCTCATACATGCATGCACTAAATCACCTCAGTTTAATCTTTGAGGACAATAAATTTTTGAAAAATTCCTACCTTTTATCCATCAAATTTTAGGCATAACTCCAAATCTCATACAAGTTTCCTATATCGTGCATATGATATAGCATAATAATATTATAATACAGTGTAAGAGAACAACTCAATTGATTATTCATATTCCAAATAGTGAGTTTCAGGTTTTAAAGGAGCCTAATGGAGAAATGTATATAAGTTTTCAATCGAAAGATGCACTAGAAAAAGATAAAAATTAACGTAATTTGAGGTCAGCGTGAACTCAGAATTTAGCAGCACAGGTAAAAACATATCCACCTCCTCTCCTTGAGGGGTGACAACGAGAACTGTAATGGATATTCTCTTTAATAACAAGCTTCCAACTGATGAAGCAACTTCACTAGTACATCATACACTTTGACCTTTATAATGAGATCTAGAGTTTGTTTCTCACTACATGGATATGTTAAGTGTGTGTGTGTGTAAGGGGGGGTAAGGGGGGGGGGGGGTTGTTGGGGTGCGCATAAGGAAGGGAGTGGGTATCATGCTCACGTGCCTGGGGATCTTCTGAAACTATCTCAGAAACGTTCAACTCCTCTGATGAGGACCCATCACTCTGGGTGCCAGGAATAAGGACCTTCTCCGACGCAGTTGCTGTAGAAGATTGAGATCCAGAATCATAAGAAGACTTTCCAGCAAACATCTTCCCTACAAACAAGTACCAGATTAGCTGCATCTTTCAAAAATATCCCATATACATTACTAAATTTATCTTCACATAATGGATAATAATATAATAGGGCAGGGAGCTATTTCTTCATGTAATTGGAAAGCAAGGCAATGAAAGAATAGCAACAACAATCTAATTAAAAATATAAAAGAAGCCATCAACATCGAGCTCGCAAGCCGCTAACAAGTCCCAAAAGCACAGTTTTATCCATCTCCCACATTTTTTCCCTGATATGTCAAAATCTCTTCCATGCTCTAAGAAATCTTAATCTCAACTCTATTCCAGCCGCTATTAAGTATCAAGTAGTTAGCCTTTCATCTAATTTGTATTCTACTCAAATAATATCACAGTCCCAACAAATCAAGAAAGTACAAATTTGGGTAACGGAAGGAAGGATTTGCTGCTATGACTGGATATGCCTAATCTGAGCTGATCGTCTAAGCCCTTCTGTGAATTCTCAAGCAACAGCAAAGAGTACAGGGGATTGCCCTAAGAGCCCATCATTTACCAGCGAGCAAAATTGAACAGTTGCTCTATCCGTTCTTGAATTGGATTGTGTTGAACCCCCAACATTAAAAATATTATTTTAGCGTTAGAACCTGCAACTAAAAATAAACCCGAGAAGCACATTGATGCGTCCAAACAAACCCCCAAAAAAAAATTGATCGCATTAATATCTACTCTAATATATTATAGACTCTTAACTATATCTACTTCCATACCATCTCCAGGCTTTGTCGTGAGAAAAAAAAAACACACACACAATTTAAAATTAACTCCCTCTAACTTACAATCACTAGCGATCAATACGCTTAAACAAATCAACACAGAAAATAAATTCCATGTTACCCAATTGAATAAAACGAAGAACAAAATCAAAAGCAACACGGAATTAAAACGGACAGATTGTCCTCCTGCGAATGAATATCCACCTATAAATGGTCAAATACATAACAGAAAAAGCAGTTGTGTCGTACATGAATGCTGATTCTTTGAAAAAAAGGAGAGATGGGCATTCCTTCGATCAGCACGAGAGCTGGATCCCGTACCACCCGACTTATTCACTGATGGCAAAGTAGGCAACCGCATCCCAGATAGGGTATAAACCATTTTCCCCAAGATTTTCCTTCCTCTTTCTGAAAAATTAAAAACCCAACTACCCAATAAAAAAATAAAATTACTTAGATTTTGACAATAAGATCGGCAACCCTGCTAAATTCAAGGTGCAGAGAAAAGCGATTATGATAAATAGTAACATGAGTGAGTGATAATGGTGGGGATTCAATACTGCCAAGCAAAGCAGGTTACGTGTGATGAGAAGAGTTGCATGGGGATTGGTTGGGTGGGTGGGGTCTACCGATATTTGCGCCAGTCGTCGATTGAGACTCTGGAGTCAGAAATATCTTGATTTTGTTTGTTAAATTGTAGGCCATACTTCACGTGCCATGCCATGTTGAAACTCAAAAGATCAGAAACCAATGGCTGTAAATATGTGGCGTTGCTAGCAAATGACCAAGTTTGGCTATGTTCAAATTATATAAAAATTACTTTTAAGTAAATTTTTTTCTTAGATAAGTAACTTTTAATTTTAAATTTTTCAATTTTAAAATGTCAAAATCTTAGAAGTTGCAACTCGGGGCGAACAGGGACAGGCTTGGTCTTTAGCTTAGGTACGTCCCAAGCCCATTTAGGTTTGTTAATGTACTATGTACCAATCTAGAATAAAAAAATTTCCTCCCGACTCTACCCGTGTTGCAACGATTTCGGAATGTTGAAGAGTATAACCTCTGCTTTAACTTGAATGAACTTTGTCCAAGTTTTGAAGAATTTTGTGTTATCTTTGACCTATAGATTCGGACGGATAAAAAAAAAATGATAGTTGTAGTACGTTTTAGTGGGGGTGTCAGTAAGTATCATAAATAAAAGTTGGACATATTTAAAATCATATATTTTAGTTTCGTGTCAGTAAATAAAATAGTTACTTAATTCTTGAGTAACTTTTACTATACTAACAAAACAATTAATTTACGTATTTGTAAGTTTTATCAGTATTAGAATTACTTATTTTAGCACTTATTTGCTTACAAATAAACATGTTTATGAGTGAATTTTTATGAACCTAGCCAAACATGCTCTTTCCATGTTTGTGTTTGTACACAGAGAAATATCACTTTATTAGATTAAAAAAAAAAGCAACTTCACTTTTTTATCTAGAAAGAAAAAAAGGAAAAAGGTGTTTCCGGCTTGTTTGTCACGAGCAGATATAATTAAAAGTTACTTTTTAGTCATTTATGTTCTTTTGTAATACTGTCTTGCTTTTTATATTTCGTTTGATTATTTTCTGCCAAATTATTTGTAATTTTCAGTCCTTCAATTTAACAAATATGCACTTTTGGTGAGGGAAATTGTGCCGCTCATCCAATCAATTTTCTTTAAAAGTTTTATTAATTCGATAACAAAATAAAACGTCGCTTTTTCTAGAATTTTCTGAATTAATGGATATAAATAAAATGATAGGTAAATTAAAGAATTTTTCATGTTAAGACGTTGCAATTTTTGTTTTTTCCGTTGTTCTATAAAAATATTCAACGTGATAGCATTACTACAGGTATCTATAGACAGTGGTTCTTCAATTTTGATCAAGATAAATGTATTTTTTTTGTAAAAATGGATTGACTTCAGTCAATCTTTATCTGTTTGAGCCCCATATTTGGAGAAAAATATATTTTGAAACAGTGATTTTTGAGGAATGTACAGTTCAAAAAATTGATTTGCGTGTAAAATTATTTTATAGAGACTGTGTTGAAAATAAATTTTGGAAAAAAAAAAATGAGAATGTTGTAATAATCCCAAAGATGGAGAGTGATAACTCAGTACTTCGTGTTATTATTTAATTAACATATGCCCTTGTTTGAGTCTCATTTTTTTTCATCAAAATTCATTCTTTTAATGATGATTTGACCCATGTTGCAATCACAAATTTTTCAATTAAAATAATATTACACGCACACTCAAAACTTTTCATTTTTTAATCATACATTCTCAATCATAACGTTATTACAAAACTTTTTAATTTTTAACCATATATTGTTCATCCATGTTTGAGTCTCAATTGAATAGCGAGTATCGATTATTGTCAATTAAATTGTTGCATAAATAGAGTACTTCATATTCCAAGAGTACTTCAATTTTTTTCTCTCTTGAAGACACTATAAGATGAATTCAGGACTCCAAAACCAAGTATAGACGAAAATCTCAAAATCAGAAAACAACGTAAATTTTGTGCGAGGTGTCATTTTTCATTGGAGGGATAGCTCAGGGGGAAAGATCTGAAGGACAACAAATTTGGACTCTAGCTAATCACATCTTGACATGAATTGAAAGTATTAATCAAACACGACTTTGTGAAATACAATAATTTCTTAAATTTGGTGGAACTCGAACACTATTTGTTTTGAGTCTCTGTATGCGAATAGCATTAAACCCTTAAATTAGTATCCTTCTTGTTATGTTAATCTTGGATTGGTCGTGATGGAAAATCTAACATCAAGGTTCTGAGTCGTAATTGGATGGAGTCGAAGAAGAAGAAGAATGAGACGATAAATTGGAGCTATCGATAAAAAGATACGAGCAAATGGAATACTTTCTTGGAGGAGAAAATGAAGAAACCTCTGTTTGCTTCTGAATGAACTGATATATATATATACCTAAAAAGATAACTAGATTAAGTGTGTATATCCAAGAAAACATGCATTTAAATTCGGACTATTTCATCAATTGATCAGTGTCACGCACAATCTTTTTCGAGGGGAGCACAACTGCAGCCACCGGATTATACTCCATGCCACCACCTTGATCTATTATCAATCTGAGTTTATTAATATGAAGCATCCCGTGATGACCACTTATCACAGCAGTTGGGGTTTTAGACAATTCCTATCAAAAGTCGCACAGAAAAGAGAATGTTATGTTATTTTTTAGAGTAATATTATTCATCATCACTGGTGTCAAACACTAGTCTAAGTGGCAACTACATGGTATTATATGATAGATTCACTTAAATGTAATGTCACATGATTCATTTAATTGAATATATTAAGTGTGTCCACCTAGATTGATGCTAGATACTTGTATCAAGTAATCACCTCGGGAATGTCCCATACGTTCTTCCTCCCACTGAGAGCTTCGACCTTAGGGATTCTTGTGTCTTTGGCATTCAAATATTTTGGCTGCTCTTCAACCCCTTTACTTTTCTCCAAACCAGCGTGTACAGCCACCAGCTTACAATTTTGGAATCCTTCCTTCGTGTCTATGCATACATCGTCCTCCAAAATCCAAGCAACACAAGTTTTCTGTTAGCTTTCACTTTACGTTGTGTTAAAGATTAAATTTAAATAAATAAATGTGTCCCTTCAAAATATTTCAAAGTAGTTCAACAATGTATCAAAGTAGGTTGAGGAACCAAGTTTAAGTTCCGCAACCATACATTTAGGAAAATTGCGAATGTGACAAGCTTTGGATAAAAAATGAATTCAGCCTTACATGAAGACGCATGTTGACAAATGTGTCCCTTCTAGTTTAAATTTTCATATCAGGTGGTTCGATAGAGTATGAGCAAAGTTGCAAACTATTGATGCATCTCAAGTACTTCCAATACGGTACACATCCAATGGAAGACAATCATTTACCAATTGCTTCGTGCAAAGAAAAAAAAGAGCAAAGGACAAACATCGATTAGAAGTACACCTCTTCATGTACCCAAACCAAATCAGCAAGAAATTTCTTGTGTTCATCAGGAACTGCCTTGACCAAATCTGCACACAAGATAACCATAACCGTGGCATCTCCAGAATTACATATACAAACCGGACAACAATTAAACCAATTTGACATCAAATGACTTAGAAGTCCATACCTAATCAGGCAACCTAAACTGTCAACTTCTATTATCGAACAAGCTTACAGAATTACCAGAAGTTATCAAATTGCTAAATTGACAAAGGACCTAATTAACAGGAAAGCATAAAATTTCAGCAAGCATAAGTTAGAACATATAAACTATCACCCTAGAAATTACGAAAGTGCGTTATTTGCACTACAGATTGAATTCATTTGGAATTCTAGCTCTAACTTCAATGTTTTGAGGCTCTCACTGAAATTAAATTTTCTCAGCTTGTTCACTTAAACTCGAGAGCATATTTTAGACTCATATTACAGTATTCCACAGTGCCAGCCCCACAGAATCGCGGGAACCTTCTACAGTCGTGCAGATTAATTAGCTAGGTTCCTCATAGCAAGAAGTGCAACTTCTATCCTATAGACTTGACACAGAATTGTGACATTCAGAGTGTTTAGCACATAACCTACTTTCGCTCAATGTTGATTCAATGCAGAAGGGATTAACTCACATGGGGGGCTCGACCAAAATTTAATCTAATGACTATTTAGAAATTTGTATTCTTGTAAAATTCTATCAAGGAATTGGATTCCTTTTAAATTTTGATTTTACACTAATTTATCTAATAAATAGAGAGCCATGGTTAGGCTTTACAATTATCATCATCAAAAAGAGGAAAAGAAAAGCTAGAGAAGATAGAAGTGTGGTTTTCTCTTAAAATTTTTTTTATCATAATGAATTACTGCAACGGAGAGAGAGGACGTGTGATGCGGACATCATTAGATCCATTGGAAATTATTTATTTTTATTGTTATTGCACCTTATCATTTATATTTTTATTGGGCTTGTAGTAGTGGGTTGGCTCATTTAGCTAGATTTTCACTATTTAAACAGTTTTTACTTTACAATTTAGACACTTGATGAATTGATTGAATGAATTGATTGAAGCAAAACACATAAACCATCACTACACAAAACAGAAGAAATCATTCATGCTTGCCAGAACAAGAGAAACCAGCATTAACATAAAAACGTAATATACACTAAACCATTTCCAGTGGTCGAACCAATCAGAAACCCCCAAATTGTACAAGAAACCATAAAATCAAAGGAAAATCCCATTTGACAATGTACAGAATCTAATCCAACAAAATCACCCAATGCAAGAACAGTGACATACAATGATCCAACACAATTACCAATTCCCAAGGATCATATACATTAGAAACAAAAGCAAACATTTTCAGTGCTCAACAATAACACATTCAACAAACTCCATATCAGAAAAGCAAAATTTATTCCAGCAGATCCATGAGGGACCCCATAGGACTCGAAAGTGGGACCGGCATCGTAAATCGAGCCTTTGTATTCAGTATTCTTAGCACGATTAAATCCAGTCCTCCTGCCAGCCCACCTCCTCCCTTGCAAGTGCATATTCTCATAACCCTCACCATTATACCACCCTTCTCTCTTCTCATTTATCTCGTACTCCTTCCAAGTATCGAAGAATGGGGACCCGTCAGGAGGGCCCGGAAGCAGCCCCAAGTATGCAGCAAATGCAAGATCATGGTTGCCACACAAGAAAACATGAGATTGTTTAGGGTATTTTGAGGGCAAAGAATTCAAAAAATCAATCACTTCCTTGGTGTGAGGTCCCCTGTCGCAATAATCACCCAAGAAAATGATTCGGGCTCTCTGAAAATCAGCTGGGTCTATTAGATTTTCAAGATTGGACCAAAGATTCTGCAGCTTGGTTATGAATCCATGGATATCACCTATGCAGCATACCACTCTGTGTTTATTGGAATTATTTTCTGCCATGTATAATATAACAGTGTATGTGTCAAAATCTTGTGCCATATTTATGCCATTGTTCTTTGGCGGAGATGAAGAGGAATCGGTTACAATCAAATCGAGAAAAGTTAAAAGTGCTGACTGGTGCGAAGGATGGTTAAAATTAAAAGGTCATTTTGCAGTTCAGTCCCTTACCTTTTTTATAATTTTGTGTGTGTGCATCTTAAGGACTTGAGATTTAGCTACATTGTCCACTTAAAAAAATTATTTTACTTTGTAAATTTAATTCGAAATGCCCAGTTCAACAGTAAATGAGAAAGTAAGTACCAGCGCAAAGTGAGAATGGATGAAAAGAAATCCTCGAAAATCTCAATTTTCATTCAACTATACAAATTCTCCAAGTTGTCACTGAAAAACATCATTTGGACGTTGCATTTAGTTTTTCTTGCACCTATGTCTTCAGCATCGGTCATTAAACCTGATTTGAAGTTATCAGTTTGTGACATCCTCAGAAATCAATGATGAAGCTCTTGGTTCAAGTCGAGTTGCGGTTTTTATTTTCTCGAACAAGGATAAATATTATTCGTGCTTAAAGTTGTGCCCAGTGTCAACCCTCGTTGGCATTAAAGTCATTTGTATATACTGAGATTCTCATTTCTCGACTTTTATTCTTAACATGTAAATCTCAGTCCTCAAATTTATAACACTCGAGTCTCGAAGTAAAAAGTTTTCTGCTAAAAAGTAGACAGCAAAGCACCTGAAAGGATCTTTTATTTTCCAATACCATGTTTTGCTTAGCTTATTTCTGAAAAGAAGCAAAAAATAAAAAAATTGCTTCTTTCTTGACCGTAAGAATACTCACAATTGAAGATGAAAGGATTTCATAGTTGTTATCATATAAAAACTGATAAATTCTTAATCAGGTAGAGAGTCGGCAAGCTTTCACCCCATTAGCCCTCACAACCAAGAGAATCACAAATACCATACTACAGACTAGAGGCAAGATCAACCGTAAAGAGGATATCTATAAACCTCTTTTACATCGATTTTACATTTATCCCCGTTGATACATGTATTTCGACTTGGCCTCATCCCAGCAAACTCCTCAATCTCCACTTGCACAGCCCCCACAACCGCAGTGCATGCATTCTATAACTTTCTCCTCCCGCAAATGCTTTGGCACTCGGCACACACATGTAGTTTGAAAGTTATGATCCCGAGGTTGCATGCACCTTAAGCAGCAGAGCCTTTCATAGCCAGGCTGCAGTTAAGACAATAATAGTGTGTGAATTCATTGTATACAGCTTGGAATGTAAGCATATACGAGCACCTCAAGAGCACACTGCACTGCATACTTCCAAATTTCACAATAGCCAAAAGCAAATTGCGCTTTTGATTTCCAAAACTTTAGAAATTGAACAAGCTGAATTGTATCAATCTGCAAATAATCCTCTTTAGACCATTGTTTTCTTTTGACGGTGTAACATTTTGTAAAAAGATCTTATTAGAATTTGCAAACAAGCACGAGAAAAGTTATAATTTGATTTACCACAGAGAGAACATACAGATTGCCCAGGGAACTCAGAAAACAAAGATGAAACATGACAGAATTCATATTTCCAGTACCATGATAAATATTTGGACATTGTTAACAAACCTTTTTCCACTTCGCAATTAAGTTACGATCTGCATAACCCTGATCCAAGCAGAACTCATACAATTCCTTGGAAATTTCCTTCCTCCTGTGATAAAGGTCAAAAATGTAGCGACTTTTCTGATGGGCTATTTTAAAAATAGGCCACATGGCCTCACATTTTCTTTTACCATCATGTGGATCATTCTCAGCTGTCAAAAAATTGCCAGAAGCAAAAAAAACATATATATAA
Source organism: Fraxinus quadrangulata (assembly GCA_903798255.1). Classification (NCBI taxonomy): domain Eukaryota; kingdom Viridiplantae; phylum Streptophyta; class Magnoliopsida; order Lamiales; family Oleaceae; genus Fraxinus; species Fraxinus quadrangulata. The sequence goes on along the minus strand of CAIGRB010097424.1, from coordinate 2,452 downwards.
TAATAATAAAATTAAAAAAAAAAAGTAACACTAAATATGAAATTTGAACAAAACAGAAATATATTCGAGCTACTTTGGTATGATATAAAAAAATAAAAATAAGGACCTTCTCTCATCTGTGCTTGTAGTTCACGTAGAGTAGGTTCAATCAACTCCCAACCCTCAGGGTATTTTACTCGGTTTGTCTTCACCTTAGGCATGATTCCCTCTGAAATATTTAAATAGGTTAATGCGTTAAGTTGATGAAAAGAAAAAAACAGTATATGGGCCGCTAAGCACCTATTATGGAACATCTGGAAAAAAAAAAGGTTCATTTACAAGCAGTTAATTCTTTAAAACAGAACTGTTTTCCACAGCCTGTTTATTCTTGCTTACTTAAACTTGTAATAAAAACAAGACCGCACCTTCTTATAACTCTAAACTCGATACTTTTTTCATATTCAATTTTAAGCATAAGAAACAATCTTGGCCTTCTATATCCCAGCACACAGAAATTTAGTCCTGTGTAAGCTTTGCAACAAGAAATTGCATTCTCGTTCCTTATTCCCGATGATTAAAGTCCAAACCTTTTCATGATTCGAAAGAACTGTAGAGTTTACATCTTTTAAACTAGCATGGACCTTGAAACAAAAGACAGCTAAAATTAGGCCCCGCATCTCAATGCCCACACAATTACAATGAAATTGGGCAAAGGCTACATAAAATGCTTGAGTAATAATTTGTTGACAGCGGTAAAAAAAATAGTGTTGGAAAATGACCAACAAATGACTGGATCAGCAATGAAGAACGAGAAAGGGTGGAAGACTTTAAAATTATTAAACAAACTCCATAGAGAAAAATGTAAAAGAACACAATGAGGAATGAACTGTAAATGCCAAGCATGGGCAATATGAAGTCAAGGGTCTTCTTCATAAGGATCTCGCCAGTGAAAAAGCAAGACTACAACCAAATCTGCCACAGCCACCAGAGTATATCAGTTATGGACCTTGACTTCGAAGCCATGGCGCAACTGTCTAATTTAGTGGACGCAAGCAAAATAAACTGCAAGACATGGGTAAAGTTGGGATATTGTGGATTTTATATAAAGAGAAGAGAGATGGCCTACCCCAGCAAGGAGTAAGTTCACAGGGGACTCATCTTTTGTTACATCTTTTAAACATTTTAAACTTTAGTGTGTGTATGTACACCTTACAATTTTTTGATATTTATTTCACTATAATTGAGCAAAGGGGGGTTTAGATCCATGTGAACAGGAAATAAAAACGACAACAAGAACAGCAATATCATCCCTTAGACCCACCTGTATATCACATTGCTATCTTACTGACATCAAATCATCCCTTAGACCTAACTGTATATCACATTACTCTCTTACTAAGACATCAAAATTAATGGAATTGTTGTATAAAGAGAATCAGAAGCAATCATATATCTGCCTATTGGTAAGATTCCGGAATGTTGGATTCAAAATCAGCCAGGAATCGTCAAGACAATTATTAAACAGTAAAACCAGTTAAGAAGGTCATTCTATTTGTGATGTAGCTGCTTCACAGCACCAAATTCCACTTCCTATTAATGTGTAACTGATCCCATCTTACACGAGTTAAATTAACACTTCTCCCCCCATACCTACTCTCCCACCCAAAAAAAAAAAATTAAGGCGTAAGTTAAAAACCCTAGAGTATATAAGTTAACAAATCCAGCAACCATATTCTATGTTCCGTTCTCACCAAAAAGGTGTTATCAGATAAACTGTTTTCCAACTTCGTGAACAAGGGAAGAATACAATAAATCACAAAGTAAGTCATATACTTAAATTTATAATTAAATAGCTGCCATAGAATTCAAAGTGGGAAGGGACTGTACCAAATATTCGACCTCGGCGGAGAGAGTGTCAGTCGAAGAGGAGACGGCGACGGAGAGCGGCGAGGATTGGAAGGTTCGAGTTCTGATAGTTAAAATAGAATAGTTCAACCTTATTTTGATGACAAGCTGAGAGATGATTCCATCTCTCTTCTATCCTATGTTTGAAAATTTTTTATTTTAATTATTTTTAAACAAATATTTTTCAATAAAATAATATTTACTATCACATCAACAACTTTTTCTTCATTTTCAACCACATATTCTCCATTAATCTACTATTTCAAAATACATTATTCCAAAATAATGTGATTCAAACACATTCTTAACCTTAGTCGCCGATTCATTGTTTCTCGTTATAATTTTTGAAATAGTATTTTTTTTAAAAAGGTGATAAATTTTTTTTTATTTACGTATAATATTATTTTACAAAAGATTGTGTGAGTGAAAATATGAAAAAATAATAAATTTCTGGAATAATGAAGGCCAAACTAGGTGTCAGGGACCGCAGCTTTGTTTAAGCCCCTTGATCCCATCGCAGCCGCAGTTTGCCCAACTTCGACCACATATTGTAAATATTAGTCCATTT
>CAIGRB010097420.1:0-32573 GCA_903798255.1 Fraxinus quadrangulata | reverse complement strand
CAAGATTCTCAGGCCACCATCCGTTAGTATGAAAGTCAACATTTTTAAGAAATTATTAGATGAGATGTTTGAATTTCTTTTTTAAAAAAGAATGCTAGTTGAAATTTTAATTTTTTGTGTGTTTAATTGCATTTACATGATTAGTTTTTTGATTGAGGTGTACTGCTTATTTGGGTGTTTCTATTTATGTAAGGATTACAATGCTCGGTCGACTGCTGATAAGACTGGTTATGTTATTCCTATAGAAATAGAAATTACGGTATATAAAGTGAGTTCCTTAGTTTTTAGATGAATTAGTTCAGTTTGAAGTGAAGGGTGTTAATTTAATAAATCTATTGAATTGGTAGATAGTCTCAGTGTTTGTAACTCTTTTTCAGGATATGAGTTTGACTTTTATCTTGAAGACTCCACCTGCTTCAATCTTGCGTACTTTTTGTTTTATGTTTATCTTTTTTGGTTCTCTCCAAGTATGTAATGAATTTGTTTTCACCGATAATGGTATTTTTATTCAATTTTATCGCATTATAGAAATGCTAATGGCTTTTTATTGTAATTGAATCAATGCACTTGGCATTGAATTTTCTTACATTAAGAGTTCTATTGGCATTGCGTGGCTTCAAACACTCTGAACATTGAAGGGATAGGTAGTCTCATATTAGAATTTTTTATGCTCCATGTTTCTTAGCTTGATTATGGTGAAAAAGTTTTATTTTAAGTGACCTAAACTCTGTTAAGAACAGAAATAAAGGTTTCATTTTTTCATACCAAAAATTCGAGATATTAAAATTTGTTCTACTTGTTACTTTGAATTGGCTTTCCTTCCAAATAAGGCACATTATGAGCAATCGAAGCAAACTATTTCTTGGGCTATTCACATTAGCCATCTGTCTCATGACATGTAAAAACTTTTCCTCTTTCAATTACAATGCAAATAATAAGTAACATTTAACGGTGTTCTTTTATCTCTGTGCAGGAGATACTAATAGAAACTCACTTGAAACTTTGGTACGTTTGAATTTTCGCTAGTGACATTTTCACAAGCACTAGAATTAATGGTTTCATAACATACCTATATGGGGAGTGAAAGTAATTTATGTGTTTGCATTCTGCCTACACACTAAGCAGAGAGATCTTTATGATGCCTTTTGTGGCTTTATTACAGTGGCTCTAAAGGTGTTATATTTCCTTGGTGAACTGTGGAGTAGCTATTAAATGTCTTGATTTCATACTGTTACAATCACTAATTGTTATATACAAGGATCTTAAGTGATGCATTTTGTGGTGATGTATAAAGACTTCATCTCATAATGCATTTTATGTATTGTTGTATTATATCAAAGTTCAGAGTCAAATAACAATATTATATTAATGAAATTTTTTAAGGAAACCTTCAATTTTAATGTGATTTTCTTAATTTTCTTGCCACATCATAGATTTTATGAAATTTATAGTGAGTTTTTTCTTATTTATTTGCAGATTATATCCTTCGTGGGAAGAAGAGCACTCCATTTGCACAAGATAAAGTTTCTCCAGTAGTTGGAGTCTTAACTATTTTTTGTAAATTATTTTTATTTTTATACTGTTTCGAACTCAACAATTAAGGAATTGAATGAATATATTTGCAATTCCATATTCATTGTTATTTAGTTTGCACATTTTATCGAATTTTAGCATTTTGTAGGTAATTTAAGATGGAAATATTGTTGCTAATGTCGTTAATTAGTTACAGAAATAGTACTCGGTAAATATTAACGAATTTTTTGTCACTAATTTACTGATGGTCAAAGAAATTCATCTATAAATTAGTGATGGGGTTTTACTATCTAATTTATTGACGGAAGGATTTCATCGTTAAAAGTTGTTACCTATGGAATTCAAGCCATCAGTGACGGAAAATTCCGTCCCTAATGCTGCATTTTTTTGTAGTGTCGGTTGTCACTTTTAATTTTTAACGACTATTTTTTTTCGCTGTTAAAATGAAAGGCAACTAGAATTTGGTTGCTTTCATTATATTTTAACAAGAAAAATAGTTGTTACAGCAACCAAACAAGAGGTTGTTTAAAAAAGAATGGTTGCCAATATAAAACTTTTACAACCAACTATTTAGTTGCTAAAATAATATATTTAACGACTAAATGTATTTTTAGTTGTTGAATATACTTGCCAACACCTCTTTGCCAACCAACGAGCAATCAACTGATTTTGATCGTTCAGTGTGATCAACAACTAATAATGTATATTCTACGGCCATTTATATGGTTGTTGAAAGCAATATTTTCTATAGTGAGTGGATACATGTTTACTTTAGTAGACAGTGTCGTATCTTGGAAATTTACTGAACAAACCTACATTGTGAGATCTACTACAAAGTCTTAGTTCATAACTTTGGACAAGGCGAGTGAAAAGGCTGAATGGTAAGGAATTTTCTTATGGATGCTTCATTGTGGTCTAAATCACTTCCATCTATTTATGTCCGATGTAATAGTCAAGCGCATATTTTAAGAGTTCAAAATTTGTAAAAGTTTAGACATGTTTATAGAATGCACATTATTGCACGTCAGTTGCTTAAAGATAGGATCATAGCTATTGACTATATGAAGTCAAGTGATAATATTGCTGAACAATTAACCAAATGTTTAGCTAGAGAGCTAGTTCAGACAATATCAAAGAAGATAGGGGCAAAAAGCCTATTACAAATTAGATACATATTGGTTGCGTGCTTGGCCTTGTTTTAAAAGCTTCCAATTGCCTTTCCTATCTCATTCCTCACTCTGCATGTGACTTGAAATCTGGCCTGTTATTAATGAGAGTTCAAGATTTAATGTAGTTCTCTATAGGTCCAAATGTTATAGTTGAGATTGCTCATGTTTTTTTCTTTTCTTATATGTTTTGGAAGAAATAGAGTGTTACTCCCTTGGCTCACAATACTATTGACAGTTAACTTTTCTGGTGTGCTCGAACTTTGTTGAAAGTAAAATTGCTCTTAATATACTTACTTTTAAGAAATAACACTTGAAATTAATATTTAGTTCAACATGTATATTGCTAATTTGAAAGTGTCACATTATCTATAAATGAAGTGGATTTATATTATTGCGCTCCAAAAGTTATTCTAATAGACCAAGTTAATCACCAACCAATACTGTGAGACTGCGAGGCAGAGTGAAAAGTGTTTGCTGAACATGTTCAAAACAAAAACGCTGATATGTCATTATTTCTCCAACCAATACTGTGAGTCCTTATTAATGAACTATGAAAGGGAGAAATAAGGTGAGACCTAGTAATGAACTATGAAATGGAAGCCTTACCTAGTAATAAATTGTGTGATAGGCCTCTAGTCATTTTATTTGTACCTTGTTCTGGGCCTTCTTTCTCTCCTTAATACGAGTGTCATCCATTACTTACTTGCCACAGCTCCTTCTTCAGGAAGCAATAAAAAAGGATAAAATAGTTATGTTCTTATTGGAAAAAAGAGTACGATGCATACATATGTAATCTTCAGTTGAAGATGGGCAACATAAGATAATTCTGGTTGGTCCGTGAATTTGTCTGCAGCAACTCTGGCCATTAATTTCTGTTGCGCCTTTAGTTCATCATACATTGGCCTTCAGTTTCACTACTTTAATTTTTATAATTAGGTGATCACTGAGCTGTCGCGTTCTTGTACCAACCTACATTTTCACGTGTATAACCATTATTGTCCATGGTATTTCAGCTGTGAGAGATTCTGAGCATTCATCCGTTTTAGGCTGTTCTTTTAGACATTGAAGTTAGGGCAAGCAGTTGTCAGTTGATCAAAGGGAGAAATTTGGACATTTAAATTTGTATATATTCCAAGCAGTTCTAGAATATATTGCCATCAGAGATGTAACGGTAGAATAGGGGCCAAAACCATATTATAAGAGGTCAATTTTAATTTTTGTTTCCCACTTAATATCTGCAAGTTCAAGGTTTTGCAGGCATTAGTTGACCTGAAGTATGTACAGCAATGATGAGATTTTTTAATTGTTTTGTAGCTAGTTCCTTGAGCTACAAGTTGATTTTAATGTGCGTGGCTGTGTCTGCTTTTTTCCTTCTTTATTAGTTTTTCCAAAGTTTTTGCTATATGTATTTGTGTATACTTGAAAGAAGTTGAAACATAGGAAGGTTAAGGCCCTAAATTGAAATAATAGAATATATCGGAAAATTAATGAGCATAACAAATTTTGTTTTAAACATCTGAATCCAGATCAATACCAGGAATTGTCATCAAAACTTGTGAAGTCCTTTGATGTATTATTGATTATTAGTGCGTTTATCATTTTTAATACTTGACCTTATAGCACAAAATTTGAATTTTAGGCCTCTGTGGTCGAGGACGACGACGACGATGATATGGATTTGTTTGGTGAGGAGACTGAGGAAGAGAAGAAAGTTGCTGAAGAACGTGCTGCAGCCGTGAAGGCATCTGGAAAGAAGAAAAGGAGTAGCTTCTGTGTTCCGTTTATGATCGAGTTTTTCCATTACCATTTTATAGAGGATGCAACAGGAACTCTTTAATCCTTACTCCTTTTTAGATAAGTTATGTTGTATCACGTTCTAATCTTGTATTGATTCCAAAATTTGTAATGAAATTATCAATTTTTATGCAATTCCAAAATTTGTTTGCAAAGTGTCATTTTCAATTTTGTCTGTCAATTACCATATATAACTGTAAAAATAAAAATAAAAAAAAAAGTCTACGTCAACGTTGGAAAAATGTTGCAAAAAGGTCTACGGCAACGGTGAAAAAACGTTGCGAAAGGTCTACCGCAACGTTGAAAAAACGTTGCAAAAAGGTCTATGGCAACGGTGAAAAAAAGTTGCAAAAAGTATCTTTTGCAACGTTTAAAAAATGCTGCAAAAGAACTTTTCACAACGGTGAATAAATGTTGCCATATCTCTTCCCTCAACGGCAATATCGACCACCGCAACACACACTAAAACGTTACAAAAGGTCTTTTGCAACATTTTTTGGCCGCTACAGAAGCTGTTTTTTTGGTGTAGTTTTTATTTAAACAATTCCTGCATTTTCTTAAAAAAAATTGCAATATTTATGAAAGACCGCAACTCTTTCAAGTTTTTCATTTTGGCGGAAAATTCCTCTAAATATGTAATTATTTTCTTCAAAAATATCTTGTCCTCTTGTTCCAAAAAATTCAGTTGCAATTCGAAAGTTTAGTTCACCAATTAATCTATAACGATTGTACTAAGTCCTTCCGAATGAAATTCGTTCAAGGTTAAAGTATGATTACTTGAAAACCTTTAACACTAAGGGAACAAACTTATATATAGGAAAGAATGTGAATTCGATCATATACCTATTATTTATATTTATGCTGACTATTAATACTAGATGCTATGCTATATTAATTTACATTATTTAAATTGTATAATATATATTTTAGTACAGTGAGAACAACATATCTCAGAGTGAAAATGTTTAGATGACTTGGAGGTTGCATTACTATCCCGGAGTGCTTAAAAATATCAAACTGCATTTGTTGGAATTTTGAAGAAATTTAGAAAAAATATGTTTTCCTTGCGAGTTTCGACGAGATTTGATATGGGACCAGATTGCCATGCAGTTCATTAGGTTTCGACGTGACAATATGAATTGTTTATCTTATTACCTTATCTTGAAAAAACAAGGTAGAGATGAGATGAGAATCTATGAGTGTTTTTCACTCATAATTCTAATGCCGCTTAAACTTGTTATTTTGTTTGTCTTTGAGGAATGTAGAACGTTTTGATGTATTTGTTAATGTTGCTTTATAGGTTACGATGAATTTTGGAGCTTGAAAAGGAGCAAAGCAAAGTGACAATATGAATCAAGGAGATTAAGGATGTGGAAGAGTGCAAAGGAGCTAAGTACGGGGCTTGAGGAGGCCAATAAGTTATGAAAGAAACAGATCGAGGAGAAAAAGACAAAGCATGGCAAAATTGGAAGATAAGAGTAAAAGTGGTGCCTCGACACCACCATCTAACGCCGAAGCATCAACTCACGGGTGAAAAAAGATAATTTTCTAAAACAAGGCAAAGATGATGATGAACCTTCTTTTATATTGATTGAGCTTATTGAATATATAATCCATTGCATTGCTACAAGAATGATCTAGAAGCTGTAGCTGTTGGTGGTTCCTTAATTTATGGATCATGTTGGAATCTTTGTACAACAGATTGGTGGTCTAAAAACAAGAGACAAACGGTTATGACAGCTACGAAGGAAGGCTCCTGAATCACCAAATGATCTGGAATAAAGCTCAGTTGATGTGGAACTAATACGTACATATTAAATCTTAACACCTCCTTCAAGCTGGACAGTACGCAAGTGACTCCAAGCTTGTCTTTCATGAAGAGAAATCTCAAGTGATTCAGCCCTTTAGTTAATAGATCTGCAATTTGATCTGAAGTAGGTATATATTTCACTTCAAGTTTCTTTGCTAACACTTTATCTATGATAAAATGAATGTCCAACTCTATGTACTTCGTTCTAGCTTGATAAATTGGGTTACCAGCCAAAGCTCTTGCGCTCATGTTGTCATACCACAGTGTTGGGATTCTAGCTATTGGAAGTCCAAGTTCCTGAAACAATGACTGAATCCACGCAACTTCTGAAGCAGTTGACGCAAGTGCTCTATATTCGAATTCTGTGCTTGAGCTAACTATTACGAGCTGCTTCTTTGAAGACCAAGACATCAAGTGTCACCCAAATAGATGCAATAACCCGTTGTTGATCTTCTATCATCTGGACAAGATGCCCAGTCCACTTCTGAGTAGCCATTTAGACACAACCTGTCACTTCTTTGGATCCATAAACCATGGTTCATAGTTCCTTTGAGGTATCTTAATACCCTCTTTAGAACCTACTAATGTGTAGAAGTTGGAGACTGCAGAAATTGGCTCAGCTTATTCATAGTGAATGTAAAGTCCAATCTAGTATGTGAAAGGTACTGTAATGCCCCAACTGCACTCCTGTAGATTGAGGGTTCAGCTAATACTTCACCATCAGATTTTGATATGGTTTTGCCAGTAAGAATAGGAGTAAGACATGGCGTCAAGTTTTCCAGCCCAAATCTTTTAAGTAAATCAGAGATATATCTTGTTTGAGTGAGNCTCCTGTAGATTGAGGGTTCAGCTAATACTTCACCATCAGATTTTGATATGGTTTTGCCAGTAAGAATAGGAGTAAGACATGGCGTCAAGTTTTCCAGCCCAAATCTTTTAAGTAAATCAGAGATATATCTTGTTTGAGTGAGGTGAATGCCTGAATCATGCCATACTACTTCAATTCCAAGAAAATGATGTAACAGCCACAGATTGTTTGAACTTCCAACTCAAAAATGTTGGTTTTAATTTATTATACCAGGCTCTAGGTGCATGTTTCAATCCATAGAGGGCCTTTTCAAGTTTGCATACATGTCCTAGACTTACAAAAATGCAGTAATAGTTATTGTTGCATTTTACTGCAGTGAAAAGTTTAAGATTGTGATTTCAGGCAGTTGTTCAAATTTTTTAATTTTTTCCTTGCACGTCAGATTTTGTACATAAAAAAGTAGTGCCACTGCCTTCAATCTTAACTCAAAAATGTTGAATTTAAACCAGGCCTAGGTGCCTGTTTCAATCCATAGAGGGCCTTTTCAAGTTTGCATACATGATTAGGCTTTGATTTATCTACAAAACCTTCTAGCTGATTAATGTAAAGAGTTTCTTCCAATTCTCCATTCAAAAATGCATTATTAATGTCTACCTGTCTGATGATCCATTCTTTGGCAATTGCAAAACTGAGTATAATCCTTAGTGTTGATGGTTTAATAACTGGACTGAAGGTCTCATAGTAGTCGATTCTAGGAGCTTGATGAAACCTTTTGCTGCCAACCTGGCCTTGAGTTTTTGAACTGATCCGTCAGTGTTATGCTTGATTTTGAAAACCCATTTGTTTTCGACAATGTTGTAATTTGGTTATGGAGGTACAAGTTTCCAAGTTTTGGTTTTTGTTAAAGCATCGAATTCTTCTTCCATCGCTTTCTTCCAATCTACGTTCATCATTGCTTCTCTTACATTGTTAGGTTCAGACAGATTTTCAATTGACTTTGCCAAGTGAGCCTTTGGTTTGAATATCCCTGCTTTTCCTCTAGTAACCATAGGATGTTGATTTTGAACCCTTGGTCTCTCTTGAATCTGATTCACAGCTGCCTGTTGAACACTTTCAGCCCTTTCATTATCCTGTTGAATATCAGATACTGATTCTGTAGGTTCTGGTTCAATATCAGCCTCAATTCCAATTCTGTCAAACTCATCCAGGCTGTTATCATGAAGCTCATTTTCCAGTTGATTGTCACTTGAGTCAGAAAGTAAGTGATGCTAGCCATGAGTTACTTTAGTATGAGCTGTACCAATAGGACTTGGAGCAGTGATAGAATTGTTAGGATCAAATGGAAGATGGATGTAGGGAACAATTACTTCAAGTACTTCAGACTGAGATTGGTTTTTGTCATTGAATAAAGACTCAAAGGGAAACTCAACTTCATTGAATACAACATGTCTTGAAATGTATAATTTACCTGAAGAGTTCAGACATTTATAGCCTTTGTGGGAGTCACTATAGCCAAGGAAAATGCATTTAGTGGAATGGAAACTAAATTTATGTTTCTGATAAGGCCTTACAAAAGGATAGCAGGCACATCCAAAGGTTTTTAAAGATCTATAGTTGGGTTCCTTTTTGTACAGAGTTTGATAGGGAGATTGTAGTTTAAGGATAGGTATGGGCAATCTATTAATGAGGTGTGAAAGGAATCCCACCAGTACTTCAAGGATAACTGAGCCTGATCTTGAGCCTGAGCCAGCAAGGTCAAGCCTGTCTCAGTAATATGTCTGTACTTTCTCTCTATTCTACCATTTTGGGATGAAGTATAGGGGCATGGATGCCTGAATTCGATTTCTTCTTGTGTCAAGAAGTTAAGGAAAACTCTGTATTCTCTCCTCAATCAGCCTATAGAGTCTTTATTTTATGGTTCCGTTTGTTTTCAACAAGTTTTTTGAATTGACTGAAAACCTTCAAAGCTTCTGATTTCAATTTTAAGGGGTAAATCCAAGTGAACCTGCTATAATCATCTAAGAATATTATGTAATATCTGAACCTTGAAGTTGATAACATTGGTGCTGGTCCCCATATATCAGTATATACTAATTCCAGGGGTGTTTTGGCATGTGATGAGGACAGAGAGAAAGGTACAAGTGAGACTTGCCAAGTTGACATGCATTGCAAAATGATTTGATGTCATTTTCCTTAGTTTTCATGTTATAGATTTTAAGAACTTGGCTCATCACTTGGCTGGATGGATGGCCAAGTCTTTTGTGCCATACATCAACATTCAAAGACTTTTGACTCGAGCTAATAAAGGAATTAACATAGGACTCTTGACTGGAATTAACTGAAGACACTTGACTGGTAGGAATAGAGAAAAAGTTGCAGCAGTATTTATTTGGAAAGTTTGAATGATGAGGGATTTGTTTGATGTTTTTTAGAGGAAAATCTTGTCGATATAGGCCTTCCTTAAGCTTCCCTTGTAGCATCACCTCCTCCTTTGTTGACAAGTCCTTGACAAAACAACAGTTAGGATAAAATTCCATGAAAACCTGATTGTCTAATGTAAGTTGTGAGACACTAATAAGGTTTTTCTTTATGTCAGGCACATGAAGTAATTTATTTAACACCATTATTTTGTCATTTAAAGTAGAAATGTGTGTGGTTCTAAAGTGTTACATGTTCAACTTACTTCCATTTCTCACCATGATTTTCACCTTATCAGTGTACTCACTAGCTGAGGTGAGGTTTCCTTTATTAGAGGTGGTATGGTTGCTGGCTCTTGTGTCTGCAAATCATGCTGGATCACTCACCGTGTTGGGAGAGGCTATGAGATCTGTAAGCTCCACATCAACTGAGCTTTGTTCCAAATCATTTGGTAATTTAGCAGCCTTCCTTCCTAGCTGTCATAACCATTTCTTTGTCTCTTGTTTTTGGACTACCAATCTGTCATACAAAGATTCCAACATGATCCAAAATTAATGAACCACCTAACAACTATAGCTTCTAGATCATTCTTGTAGCAATGTAATGGATTATATATTCAATAAGCTCAATCAATATAAAAGAAGGTTCATCGTCATCTTTGCCTTGTTTTAGAAAATTATCTTGGTATCAGAGCTAGCCATGGCCAATGCCAGCAACACCCCTCAAAATGCTAATCCTCCCACTACACTAGCTTCATTCTCCAGCAGCACTGTTGCACCATTACTTGGAAATAATCACCTCTCACCCTTTGGTGTCAATCCAACTTAAACAGTCTCTGTGAAACTAGATAAGAACAATTACTTGCTGTGGAAAAATATGATCCTCCCAATCATTCGAGGATACAACCTGGAAGGATACATTCTTGGGACAAATGTGTGTCTTCAAGAGTTTTCAGGTACTCAAATCACTGGTGAAGCTGGAACCAGTGTTGAAATGGTGAAGACTCCTGAATATTGTTAATGGATGTCAACAGACCAGTTGTTATTGCGATGGCTTTACTCTTCCATGACTCCAGATATAGCAATGAAGGTGATGGTTGTAGCCAACTCAAATGAACTATGGACTGCCATTGAAGAAAGTTATGGAGTCCAAAATAGATCAAGGATCACATTTCTTACTAGTGAACTTCAAATTCAAGAAAAGGAAACATGAGCATAGATCAGTATCTAAACAAAGTGAAACAAGTTGCTGATAATCTAGAAATTGCTGGTAAAACCATTACTCAAACAGATCTAATCACCCAAGTTTTAGCTGGACTGGATGAAGATTATACACCAATTGTTGTTCAACTGAATAACAGGGATCACATCTCCTGGGGAGAACTTCAATCCACTTTAATGACTTATAACAGTCGACTGGAAACCTCAACTCAATCAGAAATGAAATGAATGGAATAAATCTAGACCAAACCTCACCAAATATTTCTCAGAGATCTGGTTTTGGCCATCAACATTTCAGATCCAATAGGCCAAGTATGGGAGGAAGATTTGCAAACTTTAACCATTACAGAAGTGGAAGAAGAGGTAAGAGCAGATGATGAAACTCATATGGAGGAGATAGGCTAGTTTGCCAAGTGTGTGGAAAAGTTGGACACAAGGCAAACATTTGCAATTTTAGGTATGATGAAAGATATACTGACACTTCACTAAATTAGAGAATCAGCTACAATTCATCACCTATAGCCCTCATAGCCTCTTCCAACACTGTGAGTGATGTAGCATGGTTTGTAGACACATGAGCCAGCAACCATATCACCTCTGATAGTGGAAACCTCACATCAGCTAGTGAGTACACTGGTAAGGAGAAAATCATGATGGGAAATGGAAGTAAGTTGAACATTTCACACTTTGGAACCATACACATTTCTATTTTAAATGACAAAACATTGGTGTTAAATAAATTACTACATGTGCCTGACATAAAGAAAAACCTTATTAGTGTCTTACAACTTATATCAGACAATCAGGTTTTCATGGAATTTCATCCTAACTATTGTTTTGTCAAGGACTTGTCAACGAAGGAGGTGATGCTACAAGGGAGGCTTACAGAAGGGCTGTATCAACTAGATTTTCATTTGCAAAACATCAAATAAATCCCTTATCATTCAAACTTTCCAAATAAATACTGCTGCAATTTTTTCTCTGTTCCTACCAGTCAAGTGTCTTCAGTTAATTCCATTCAAGAGTCCTATGTTAATTCCTTTATTAGCTCGATTCGAGAGTCTTTGAATGTTGATGTATGGCACAAAAGACTTGGCCATCCATCTAGCCAAGTTCTTAAAATTTGTAACCTAAAAACTAAGGAAAATGACATCAAATCATTTTGCAATGCATGTCAACTTGGCAAGTCTCACTTGTTACCTTTCTCTTTGTCCTCATCACATGCCAAAACACCCCTGGAATTAGTATATACTGATATATATGGGGACCAGCACCAGTGTTATCAACTTCAAGGTTCACATATTACATAACATTCTTAGATGATTATAGCAGGTTCACTTGGATTTACCCACTTAAAACTGAAATCAGAAGCTTTTAAAGTTTTCAGTCAATTCAAAAAATTTGTTGAAAACAAACTGAACCATAAAATAAAGACTCTACAGGCTGATTGGGGGGGGAGGAAAATACAGAGTTTTCCTTAACTTCTTGACACGAGGGAATCGAATTCAGGTATCCATGCCCTTATACTTCGGCCCAAAATGGTAGAATAGAGAGAAAGCACAGACATATTACTGAGACAGGCTTGACCTTGCTGGCTCTAGCTCATTTACCGTTGAAATACTGGTGGGATTCCTTTCACACTGCTACATACCTTATTAATAGACTGCCCACACATATCCTTAAACTGCAATCTCTCTATCAAACTCTGTACAAAAAGGAACCCAACTATAGATCTTTAAAAACCTTTGGATGTGCCTGCTATCCTTATTTAAGGCCTTATCAGAAACATAAATGTAGTTTCCATTCCACTAAATGCATTTTCCTTGGCTATAGTGACTACTACAATGGCCATAAATGTTTGAACTCTTCAGGTAAATTATACATTTCAAGACATGTATTCAATGAACTTGAGTTTCCCTTCGAGTCTTTATTCAATGAAAAAAAACCAATCTCAGTCTGAAGTACTTGAAGTAATTGTTCCCTACATCCATCTTCCATTGGATCCGAACAATTCTATCACTGCTCCAAGTCCTATTGATACAGCTCAGACTAAAGCAACTCATGGCCGGTATCACATCAACAGGAAAATGAGCTTCATGATAACAATCTGGATGAGTTTGACAGAATTGGAATTGATGTTGATATTGATATTGAACCAGAACCTACAGAATCAGTATATGATATTCAGCAGGATAATGAAAGGGCTGAAAGTATTCAACAGGCAGTTGTGAATCAGATTCAAGATAGACTAGGGGTTCAAAATCAATATCATATGGTCACTAGAGGAAAAACAGGGATATTCAAACCAAAGGATAACTTGGCAAAGCCAACTGAAAATCTGCCTGAACTTAATAATGTAAGAAAAGCAATGATGAATACAGATTGAAAGAAAGCCATGGAAGAAGAATTCAATGCTTTAACAAAAACCAAACTTATACCTCTATCACCAAGTTACAACATTGTGGGAAACAAATGGATTTTCAAAATCAAGCATAACACTGATGGATCAGTTCAAAGACTTAAGGCCAGGTTGGTAGCAACAGGTTTTCGTCAAACTCCTGGAATCGACTACTATGAGACCTTCAGTCCAGTTATTAAACCATCAACACTAAGGATTATACTCAATCTTGCAATTGCCAAAGAATGGATCATCAGATAGGTAGACATTAATAATGCATTTCTGAATGGAAAATTGGAAGTGTTTACATGAATCAGCCAAAAGGTTTTGTAGATAAATCAAAGCCTAATCATGTATGCAAACTTGAAAATGCCCTCTATGGATTGAAACAGGCACCTAAGGCCTGGTATAATAAATTAAAATCAACATTTTTGAGTTAAGATTGAAGGCAGTGCACTACTTTTTTATATGCAAAATCTGATGTGCAAGGAAAAAAATTAAAAAAAATTGAACGACTGCCTGAAATCACAATCTTAAACCTTTCACTACAGTAAAATGCAACAATAACTATTGCTGCATTTTTGTAGGTCTAGGACATGTATGCAAACTTGAAAAGGCCCTCTATGGATTGAAACAGGTACCTAGGGCCTAATATAATAAATTAAAATCAACATTTTTAAGTTGGAAGTTCAAACAATATGTGGCTGATACATCTGTGTTCTACTTCAAGGATGAAAGGCAGGTGATTTTTGCTCTTATTTATGTAGATGATATTGTCATAACAGGCAATGATAAGGATCTGGTGCAAAGCTTCATAAACTCACTTAATAAGAAATTTGCACTAAAGGATATGAGAATGTTACATCATTTTCTTGGAGTTGAAGTAGTATGGCATGATTCAGGCATTCACCTCACTCAAACAAGATATATCTCTGATTTACTTAAAAGTTTTGGGCTGGAAAACTTGAAGCCATGTCTTACTCCTATTCCTGCTGGCAAAACCATATCAAAATCTAATGGTGAAATATTAGCTGAACCCTCAATCTACAGGAGTGCAGTTGGGGCACTGCAATACCTTTCACATACCAAATTGGACATTACATTCACTGTGAACAAGCTGAGCCAATTTCTGCAGTCTCCAACTTCTACACATTGGTAGGCTCTAAAGAGGGTATTAATATACCTCAAAGGAACTATGAACTATGGTTTATGGATCCAAAGAAGTGACAGGTTGTGTCTAAATGGCTACCCAGTTGGTTGAGGCTATGAAAGCTGTAGGTGATGAATTGTAGCTAGTTCTCTGATTTGTTGAAGTGCCAGTATATCTTTCACAATACCTAAAATTGCAAAGGTTTTCCTTGTGTCCAACTTTTCCACACATTTCCTCATCTGCTCTTATCTCTTCTTCCACTTCTGTAATGGTTAAAGTTTGCAAATCTTCCTCCCATACTTGGCCTGTTGGATCTGAAATGTTGATGGCCAAAACAAGATCTCTGAGAAATATTTGCTGATGTTTGGTTAATATTTATTCCAGCTATTTCATTTCTGATTGAGTTAAGGTGTTCCAGTCGACTTTCATAAGTCATCAAAGTGGATTGAAGTTCTTACCAGGAGATGTGATCCCTACTATTCAGTTGAACAACAATTGGTATATAATCTTCATCTAGTCCAGCTAAAACTTAGGTGATCAGATCTGTGTGAGTAATGGTTTTACAAGCAATTTCTAGATTATCAGCAAGTTGTTTCACTTTGTTTAGATACTGTTCTATGCTCAGGTTTCCTTTCCTTGATTTCTGAAGTTCACCAGTAAGAAATGTGATCCTTCATCTATTTTGGACTCCATAACTTTCTTCAATGACAGTCCATAGTTCATTTGAGTTGGCTGTACCCATTACCCTCATTGCTATATCTGGAGTCATAGAAGAATAAAACAATCCCCTCAACAGTTGGTGTGTTGACATCCATTGACAATAATCAGGATTCTTTACCATTTCAACACTGGTTCCAGCTTTACCAGTGATTTGAGTATCGGTAAACTCTCGAGGACACACCTTTGTCCCAAGAATGTATCCTTCCAGGTTATGTCCTCGAATGATTGGGAGGATCATATTTTTCCACATCAAGTAATTGTTCTTATCTAGTTTCACAGAGACGGTTTGAGTCAGATTGACACCAAAAGGTGAGAGGTGATTATTTCCAAGTAATGGTGCAACAGTGTTGCTGGAGAATGAAGTTGGTATAGTGGCAGGATCAGCATTTTGAGGGTGCTGACGTTGGCCATGGCTAGATCTGATACTAAGATAATTTTCTAAAAGAAGGCAAAGATGATGATGAACCTTCTTTTATATTGATTGAGCTTATTGAATATATAATCCATTGCATTGCTACAAGAATGATTTAGAAGCTATAGCTGTTAGGTGGTTCCTTAATTTATGGATCATGTTGGAATCTTTGTAAAACAGATTGGTAGTCCAAAAATAAGAGACAAAGAAACGGTTATGACAACTAGGAAAGAAGGCTGCTGAATCACCAAATGATCTAGAATAAAGCTTAGTTGATGTGGAGCTGATATGTAGACATATTAAATCTTAATAAAAACCAACAGAAGTGGCATCGAGGCGCCCACCGTACCTAGGTGGCGCGGCTTGGTGGAAAATTAGGTTTCGATTTCTTGGCCTGTTAAAAGCACACTATGACTCCAATTTCAAGACAACCATTAGAGAGGCATAAATACAACCTACAAGGGATTTCCAAAAGGAGAATTGAAGAGGGTAAAAAGCAAGAAATCAAGAGCAACAACGCGAAGAAGATTGAATCTCTACGAAAAAAATATTTTCTCTTTTCCTTTTTATGTTGTTCAATATCAATTTAATAGTTTCTATATCTTTCGTCATGAACTAAAGTATTCATCTAGGGTTTGATGTAACCGAGACTTGAGATCATGTTTTGATTTTAAATAGTTATTTCTTTGGGATTTTTCAATTTGTTTATTTGTATTACTTGAGCTGAATACTTTCAATTAACCGGTCATTAGTTCATTGATTAAGTTGTGGCACTTGAGATAGAGAACATTAGTCAGGATCTTAGTATAACACAATTTAGGAAATTATAGATTTTAAGATAGTATAATTTGTTTGAACCTGTTCCACATAAGAACGAAAAACTTCATAATTTTTAAATGTTTAATTCGAAATAGAGATATTGGAATTGAATCATAGGAATCGTTTTTACTCGACACTCAAGAGAGTGAGTAAAATTACATTAGGATCTCACTTATAAACTTGGAGAAACTAATTTGAGATAATTATATAATTGAGAAACATAGTTAAATAGCTAGATGAAATCACAATCCTAAGCATTTTCATATTAAATAATTCTTAAAACTTGAATAAAATCATTGAAATCGTCACAACATTCATCTTGGATTTAGTTTACTAAATTACGATTATAGTACATAGTATAAAATTGATATTCATTCCCCGTGAGTTCAACATTCTAATTTAATCGTTATATTACAAAGCATGACACTATATGATTGCGGTATAATCAGAAAACGCATAACAAGAATAATATCAATCTTCAAAGTTATATTATTGTTGCAAAGAATAGGGCTTTCAAATGAAGGATGATTATTTGTCAAGAAATACTACAATTTTCAAGTAGCATAATGGAAAAGTTTAAGAGATAATATTTCAGTTCAAAATCCTAATCTCAAAGAAAAATAAGGGCTAAAACTTATAAAACTCCCTCACTTTTTTGAATATGTAAATAACACATAATTTTTCCCTTGTAAACCTGTAATTCATATTAACGCTAAACATTTTGTTAATTTAAATGCAATTTTCTTCTACAAATTGAAAAAGAGAATTTTCAAAATAAGAAGATGAACATAACAGTATAATCCTTAGTATTTGGCTCGGCTCGGCCCATGCCACTTTTTTTAAATATACATTTTCCAGAACATTATAATTTTTAAAATAATAAGAATCTACTTTCAATTTTGGCATATTTATGTTGAAGTCAATAATTAGCATCTTTCCAATCCTTCACGTACATTATCGTTTCCAAAATATCTTATTTTAGTCGACTCCTGACCTCAAAAAGAATCATCTTCCCCCGCACTAAAAGCAGACTCCGAAACTACAGTGCTAACCAGAGGTGTTAATAGATCTTTTGCAATTGCAGAAACTATTGGTCATCGGTATTCATTAGTTTGCAGCATTCAATGACCTCTTCTCAACTTTTCCTAACTAATTTGTTACTAGGCAAAGTATGACTAAAGTAATCAATTGATTCAGATGACAACGCATTTGGACTAGTACTCGAAGTGAGTACATGCAGTAAAAGACAAATTACTACTACTACTACTAAAGGAATTATATGCATATGCAGTTAAATCATATCTATATGAGTTCATGTTTTCAAATAAATTTAAAATTTCAGCGTCGTCATCTATTATATTAGTGGGAAGAGCAGTTGTTGGTACACGAGTAATACGTGTACCCATTCGTGAAGTATATAATTCATACATATCACTTAACATTTGTTCCAAATTCCTATAAGTAATATGTATATTAAAAGCTAAAACATTTGAAATTTGATCAATTACAAATTCAGTACCCGATAAATTATATTGGGGGTCCATGACGCATGCTAAAGGAAATAACATAGGTAATTCTACCCAATATTTTCTAAATTTTAATTCCATGAAATATATAATTGTATGAAAATCGAGGTCATTTTAAAATATCTTAAAAACCCTAGCAGTTATATAAAGCCGTTCAAGAACCATACAACTAGTGAGATAATAAATACCAGACAACATATTTGCAGACTCATAAAAATTTGCCAAAAATTTTTTAATTTTAAAAACTAAATTTCAATCGGATTCATTCAAGATAGTATCGTTCTCGTCTCTAATATGCACATTGTTATAAAATTCAATAATAAACGCTTCAAAACATTCAAATGATTTTAATAATAAGTAAGTTGAGTTCCATATATGGCATATGTCAGTAATAAAGATTTTTGTATACATCTTCCCACCATACTCACAAAATTACTCAAATGTTTGTTTTCTATTATGTGTAATCGTAATATATATATAAGTGCATTTCTAATTCAGTTAATTTCATCCTTAACATGTTTTAAACCGTCTTCTACTATTAAATTAAAAATATGGCACACACATCGAATATGAAATAAATAACCACCGAAATCAGATTGAAGTACTCTATGTAATTTATCGATAACAACCTTATTTACGGTAACTTTGTCGAACGTAAAAGAACGAATTTTACTATCGCATTTATATTATTTAATTATTAACATAATAGCATTAAATATAGTTTGAGCATTGTGCGGGTACTCGACAATTTTAAAAGCAATAATTTTTTATTCATGACCCAAAGTGGGTCTATATAGTGTGCAGTTGCAGTTATATAACCTCTTATTAATCCCTTCCTACATATCTGAAGTTAAAGATATCACCCCCATATTTTTCTAAATCCACAATAAATAGTTTCTTTGAATTAAGAAAATTTCAATTGTATCAGACCGAAGAGTATTTCGACTTATCCCAACGTACCTCGGTTGAAGATATTGTCAAACGTAGTTATGAAATGTTGGTTGTCCGCTATTGCTAGTGGCAACTCCGCCGCGGCAACGAACTTCACCATTCCCGTTCCAGCATCATCATTTGAATACATCCACGTAGAAAGTAGCGTATTAGTAGCATCGGCGCCCGGAGTACCAAACTGTAGCTGCGTTTGACCAGCTGGAAGAAGCCATGTTTGGCCGCACAGTTTTTGTAGTGACGGTTGAGGTGGGTTGTTCCAATATCTTTTTGTCATGCCAGTCGTTATTGACAGTATTTATATACTGCTTTGGTTTCTGGAAGTCCATCGACCACACGACCAGTGTGAACCAATTTGAAATGGTCTCAACATTTTGCCTGTTTCTTCCCCTTTCTCTTCCCTCTTGCATCGAAAATATTTAATGTAGGTTCTTCATCTTGTTCCAAATCAATTGGAACACTAAGATCAATATCAACATCATCCAAATGAATTGGATAACTACCTTCACGAACGTCGAAATCTTGAATATTTTCTGGAATTGGTAATTCATTGATATCGGCGAATTCATTCACAATTTGATTTTGGACATATGTTTCACCTTCAATACCGAACAAGTTTTCAACAGATGTTCGTGCATCCATTTTCTAATAATAGAAATTGAATGTTGAAAGTTTGAAGTAGAATGTAGAAAATAAAAATGTAGAATTGAGAAGTTAATGAAGATTATGTAATAATGTATAAAATGAATTGTAAAAGTAAAATCAAGATAATAATGTAAAAAAGATGTAGAAGATGAAGATGATGATAGAATGAAATGAATGAATGATATAGTGATATTGTTGAATGTTATTAATTTGTAAATTGAAAGGGTGGAGTAGTGAATGAGAGGATTAGTGGGAAAAATGTTGATTAGGGATTGGTATTTATAGAAAAAAAAATTAAAAAAAAAATTCAGTGACCAAAACGGTCACTGAATATTCTGGTCACTGAATTTTTATTTTATTTTATTTATTATTATTTTAAAAGAGCCCACGAGCCACTAGGCTCATAGCGAGCTGCTCGGTGAACAGCTGCCCGCCAAGCAGCTCGTTACAGTACAAGCCGACTAGGCTCCACTCGGCTCTTGCTCGGACTCGTCTTTTGACGATCCCAAGCAGCTCGTGGGCTATTACAGTACGAGCCGAGCGGTCGAGCCGACGAACCGCTCAACTCGATTGCCACCACTATGGCAGTCTTTGATATCGTTTTTTTCTAACTTCAACGTCTTGTAGTGCCACCGAGTTCTTGAATTTTTCTTCATCTCTAACTGCCTTAGCATCAAGAATAAAAAATTCAAATATCTATGTACGTATGAACTATCAAATCCATCACAGGTAAGTGTGCCCCAATTGAATACAACAAGAAGTTAACCCCATGCTTGGTGAAAATTAAAACCAAGATATTAATTCAAGTTAAAATCAATAATTAATTTTAACTACATATTTCATAGAATCACAACTTTTCAACTACACATTTCATTAACTTCTATCAAAATCTACTAAAATTTTGAATTTTAATCCCTATCAAACAGGGGCTATGAATTTGAAATCGATTTCGTGAACCCTTTTTGCCACTCATTCTAGATCAACAAACAAAAAGATTTAAAGCAACTACATCCTCAGCGACTACCACATGCTATTTTAGTTTTATTTGAACTTGGGTATTCTAATGAAACTGGCCAGACAACTTACCTTTTTGTTGATAGGAACTTCAATTGAAAAGATGAAACTATATTTTCATATAATGGTTTGAACTATCTTTCAAGATATAATTTTCAATTGCACTAACAAAAACAAAGCATTATCATCAGATAACACGGTTCAACGAGCAAGAATAGTCACCACCCTATTGTGTTTTCAGAAGATGGTTTTGAATTATAATACACATAGCCAGCCACGTTTCAAAGCTTTGTGACCACTGTTTCTTTGGCTCTTTTGTCCCAAGCTCTAGCTCTTTCACATGAGGGGGTTGTATAAAGGACGTCTAGCCATCGAAGCCACATATTGAACACCAGGAAAAGCGACAAAAATATTACCACCCCATTGAAGACTAGAGAAATTACAAAAAGGCCATTTCTGTCTTAAGGCCCTTCTCACGGAGTCATATGGTGAATTTTTTGCTCATAATATGGACTTTCAATTATTTGGTTTTGGGGCTTTACTCTAACCAAGGACTCTTCTTTGAGAGAAACAGATGGAATCCTTGCTCTTGGCTTATATTCACATAGGCCACTTACAAAAATAAGACGTTCAACTCCCTAAAACACGTGTAATTGAGATAGAGAAACAATTTTAAAAGGAGAGAATTTCATAAAGTCACTCTCTCCAACATTTTCTCCTTCCCTAGAAGAAAGAAGGAATAGCCTTATTAGTCAACTTGAAAGTTAGCAAAGTCACTTCGGGGCAATATAGACGAGGAGCCAATCCCTTTGAACCGCATACGATCTCAATAAAGGCTAGGACAAGGAAGGGAACAATAGCACCGCTCCCCCGCTTTTGCAACTTTGTTTTTCAATCAGAATATGATTATACACTTGACTGTTTCGGAGCAAATCTATATGCATAATTTTCAAGACAAAACACTAATAAGATACTCACTGAATGCACACGCACCAGAGATGAAAATAAAGCCAGAGTACTCTTCCTAGAAATCATAGGAACATCAAATGTGCAAGGAAATAGCTGCAGTATTGGTTGGTGGAACAAAGTGAACCAGGAATTCAGAATATGAAGCAACAAATGATAGTATTTGGATTTATGAAACTATACTTTTCTGGCATTATAACTACATACGTAGTAGAGATTCTCTAAAATTTATTTTCCCTAAAACTTATTTTTAATCACAAATTATCCAAAAAATTTCCTACTTTAAAAACAATCACTTTTCGCACAATCTATTCTCTCAAAATACTAAATCAAACAGGCTCATAGTCTACTTTTGCCACTTGAATATGAAGAACCAATAATTACATATCATCATCCACCACAAATCACGTATCTACTGCCTCTGCTTCAAAACTAATTTTCATTTCAGTGAATAAATAAGCTAATCCATTATATCAATACATCAAATCACAAATAATTTGCACATTACCAATCAATAATTAGGATGCATCAAGGCTTAGTATTGGTGTTGTAAAGCTTGTTGTATACATCGAGCTCCTCGTAATAGACGTCCCACACACACCTTATGCATCCGCTGCCGCAACAGTCCCCCGGCAACGGCTTCTCCGGCGGCGGAGGCGGCGGCGAAATATTTGATTCTGACTTTGAGTTTTCTAATCCCTTCTCCACCTCGTCTTTGCTTTCAACAGTGGGCTCTTGAGTATCCTTCTTATCGGCCATCGTATTGCTGTTAATTAAGGTGAAATTGTGGGTAACACAAAAGGGCTTTTGGCGATTGAATCTGAATTGATATGGAGCTGTGTTGAATCGTCGGAGGGTCAGATCTCTTATGGGCATGACAATATTGGGTTGGTTTAGGGCATCGTGGCGGCGACTGCTGCGGCGATTGGTGCGTAATGGTAGAGATGGGGAGCGTAGGCAACGTGTTGTTTCCATGTAACCAAACGGTTGTCGGCTGTAGTAGAAAATGGGAGAATTGCAATTGAGGTCTCAAATCTTTCAAATTGTTGCATACTGTAACTAAACCTTTTATTTTTGCATCCACAGTCCCTAACACTCATTTCGATTGCAACTGGAGGATTCCGTCCATTTGATCGTTAGTCAACCCATGGCGCAAAGTTTGCCTCAACATTCAGCTACCCGAATTGGAGTCCGCATCATCGATCGAGCTTCAAAATAAGAAAATCCGATTGAAGCACTTCATAGAATAGATGATGTGCTTCTTAAAATTTTTAGTTCTCTTTTTCACGACTGCTGCCCATAAGGGTAGTAGTTGTCGTTGCTGCCTCAACGATCATAGTTGGAGGTTATCGGTGATGGTGCACCTTGGAGCTACATCTTAACCAAGTGGGTCTTTGTGTTGAGAAGAGCAAACTTTTTTAGATTTTTGGAAATTTGTTGAGAAATTATTAGAAGGATTCGGATTTCACCAAATAAAATATCTGGAGAATTTCTTATTGTATGACTGAATTTTTATTTATTTATTTATTTATTTTTCTGCCCTTTGTGCTTGCAAAAGACAGAGCATGCGAGAAGGAAATATGGTGATATTCCACTTTGCTCTTGATACTTCTTAATCTCTACCATATGCTTTCATGCTCCAATCTAAATATCAGAAACTTTATGGAGAATTTGTTCTTCAGGTGGCTCTATTAACATTTTGCTTCATTTATGTTCATTCGGTAGAGCTAATAATTTCTGTTAAATGCTCCTCTGCAAAAATTCATAATAGCCTCCATCATTCTTCCAATTTGATGGCAGATTCTTTTTGTTTGCTAATCATCCTTTTCGAGTAGCAATTTTTCTTCTTTTTAGTGGCTGATCTCTTCAATATTTTAGTCGAAGGAATTGTTTGAAAAATTAGCATTTTCGGTAGCCTTTTGGACGTGGTGATCACATGGTTAACGTATCGATTTTTCACAAACGACGCCAACTTGTTGACCCTAATTTTCTGCATAACATGCTTGTCAACAGAATCTTAACCACCTCTCATCCACGAGGCATCGCTTGTGCACTAGACCATCCCGTTAGGGAGCAAAAAAAATAAAGGATTCGACAATCATTTGTACTTCGATAGTCAAATCAATGACCAGATGAGAGATGGAGTGAGTGCAGGAGATGGGAAGTGGGGGATTTTACTATGGTTAATATAATCTTACCTTAAGTGTGATTGGAAGCACATATGCATAGAGCAATAAAAATAGGCTAGCAGGGTTATTGAATTGAGCACAAGCTCAAGATGAGATTGTTTGATTTAATAGGTCAAATCAATTGTCGAGTCGACCAATGTGGTCCCCTCCGTCATGCGCATGCCACATAATTTATAGATATAATAAGCATTTTACCATCTTCTTGTTATCAAAAAATCAAAAAAAAAATTGTTATGGATTTAATATCTAAAAACTTCAATTGAGCTGAACCAGTTCACACTGAGTCTAAAATCCTAAGAATCTCTCTGAGTTTGTTAAAAATTCCTAAAGATAATGTTTTTTCCCCCTCTACTAGAGATGATAATAATATAATTTCATAGTATATGATAAGACCAATAAAGAAGATCACATCGTACATTTAATTGGTTTTATCATTTATATGTGCACATCACATGCCAATTATCACTAAGATAAATATCATTATTCTTTCATAAAATTTCTTTTAGAACCTGAAGTTAATAAAATTAAAATTAGTCCCCAAACTTGCCAAATTTCAAATAATGCCTCTAGTTCTCAACTGTTAACTTATAATAATCCTCAAACAATAGCTCAAGCTTGAAAAATTATAATCCTTCAACTTTTTCTATATAACAATTCAGTACAAATTACTTTCTAAACCTCAAATAATTTATAGTCACTAAATACTATTTAAGTCCATTAAATATTTGGCCAAAAATTTATTTTTTTTTTTATTTTTTTTACCTTGGTCCCTATGGAATTGAAAGAATCTCAATTTGACCATAAAATCCTCAAACTTCGTACTTAAGCCACAAAGAAAATTCACGGTATTATAATTATCATAATACATAGGGATGGCAAAATGGCTCGCGGGCTCGGACAGCCCATGTCTCGGCCCGAGTAGAGCCGGCTCGTGGCTTGGGCACACCGAGTCGAGGCTCGGGCTGAGCCTCATTTTTGGGCAAAGGCTCGAGCCTGAGCCAACCCGTGTGGCTCGTCTGCTCAACTGTAAAAAAAATTAAAAAAATTTAGAAGTCGCAATTGTCTCACACGAAAAAGGGAAAAAAAAATTCGGGCCCGCTCGAGCCTTAATTTTTTGGTCGAGCTTTTGCTTAGTTTGATTCGGACCAAGAAAAGCTCGAACTTTTTTTGTTCAAGTCGAGCCCTAGCTTCAAATTTCGGCTAATAACTCGGCTCGTTGTGACAGCTAATAATACATGCTAAAAGATGACATTAAAAATAGGGATAATTGCAACTGAAGCACCAAACCTTTCAAGCAGTAGCAGACTTTCCCATAACCTTTTAATCGTTGCAATCGTCATCCTAAACCTTTCAAATAGTAACAACAATTTTAAAATGGCAAAACAATAATTTAATAATTTTCCCATAAAATAATTAAAAACTTAAATAAAAAATCGAAAAAAGAAATAAAATAAAATAAAAGAGGAAAAATTATCTTCTTCATCAACTCCCAACCCCTACCCCACCTGATATGATCTAGGAGTCGAGATCGATGAAACCAAGCTCGGGATGAGACCCGTTGATTATCGAAGGAGGACCGATTACGCGATCTAGGGAAAAGCGGGTAATTCAGGCAATCGGATTGCTTGTTCAAGCAACGATGGACGATGCCATAATCTACACGGAAAAAGAGGTAAGTTTCATGTTGGGGTCGAGGTCGAAAAACACTTAGATCAATGTGTTAGAGGCAAGGGAAGATGGAGCCCAGTCGGAAGAACCATGCGGCCGCATGGTTCTCTAGGTGATATCGCGAGCAAAAGGGAGAAGTTGTGCTCTTTCTCCAGCCATGCGACTGCATGGCGTGATACCGCGAGCAAAAGGGATAAGCTTGGCTCTTCCATGCGACCGCATGGTACAATTATGGGCGGATTTTTTCCTTTTTTCGCGAATTTTCTTATTACACTAGAATTCTATTTTATTGCGATAATTTGTAATCTTTTTGTGATATTTTAGGTACTAACTAGAAACTAGGGTTTTCCTATAAAAACTTAGTTATATTTCNTCGGATTATTTTTGGACTTTCTTGGGATCTTCAATCTCGTTGTGGGTTGCGTAGTGTTCGTTGCTACGTGGTTTTCATCACCACCCCAACCCCCTCAACCCAAAACTAGAAATTTGCTACTGACCACCATCCCCGTATCTGTTTCCTTAGCTTCAGTAAGCTTGGATTACTCTCTAGAAACCAATCTCAGACCATGATTAGATTCCAATAACCCGCGCAAGAAAGATTTATCACTCTACAAGTACCTAGTAGAAATCGTGGGGCTGATAAAATCTCTAGGCCTAGTATAACTCAACTCTTCCTTATACTGATAGAATTATTCTTATTATCATCCTCATTTGTATCAAAATTATTGCTTTTTATTATCTGACTATTTGGCTTCATGAATTTCTTCTTTTCTTCCTCAGCATTCTCATAAGAGTTCTGCCGATTATTTTCTGTTGTTTTTTTGCATGGATTGGGACTAATAGGAGGCTGCTGAGATGGGGGTCGATGGCAAATTTCTAGTTTTGGGTTGAGGGGGTTGGGGTGGGGGTTGATGAAGAAGATAGTTTTTCCATTTTTATAATATTTATTTGGTTTTTTATTTTAAGTTTTTAGTTATTTTATGAGAAAAATATTAAATTACTATTTTTCTCTTTAAAATTGATTAAAATGTGGTCAAAATTATTTTTTCGGGTCAACTAACTACAGATTGGATGGAAACTTTCCATTGGGGTCTCAGTTGTTATGATTTGAAAGGTTTGGGGTAGCGGCTACAACGATTGAAAGCTTAGGGAAAGTCTGCCACTGTTTGAAAGGTTAGGGGTCTTAGCTGCAATTATAACTTAAAATATTTCAAGCCAAAGGTAAATTTCACCTTTTGTACTTTAGTCTACAGGATACTGAAAATTTCAATGCCCCACAATTTTATAACTTCACATATAAAGTAATATATCACACTATTTGATTCAAAGGTGCTACAGGGAGGGACCATTGTGATAATAACTTAAATCAACATGATACTCATACAATAAATCAAACACGAAAAGAAAAAGAACAAAAGGAAATTCATGAGCCACCAAAGTTAGGGTAAATTATGGGAATACTACGAATTTATATACTACAAGGAAAGAAGTGACAAAACTACGAAATTGCCCTTAACTAATAATATTAATTAATATGACGCTAACATCCCCCTTAAACTCATGTTGATACAGTAAGAAATAGCGAGAGTTTGTCAAGCAAAAAATGAAAACGATGAATCGGATGGGACTTCTTGAAGAAGTCAGCAAGTTGCAACGATAAGAAACAAAATGTAAGAAAATGATGCCAGATTGCAGATGGTGACAAATCAGTACAGTCAATCTCAATATACTTCGTGCGCTCATGAAAAATAAAGTTGTGAGAGATTTGAATAGTACTTTTATTATCACAATACATAAGGTTTGGAGAGGAAGAAGAAACACCCATGTTTACAAGTAACCAACACATCCACACACACTCAATGTGGTGGATGCCCTAGCACGATACTCTACCTTAGTAGAGGAGCGAAAACAATGACATGTTTCTTACTCTTTCAAGAGATAAGAAAATAATTCAAAAATATACAAAAACTAGTAGTAGGCTTACTATTAGTAAGGTTACTTCCCAATCAACATCAGAGTAGGCATGGAGCACTATAGAGGAGGTAAATGAAAACACAAGATTCTGAAAGCAATTATCGCGAAGATAATGCAAAGTAAGAACAACCGTTGCTTGGTGGACTATAGTACGAGCTGAAACAAACTAACTAACAATGTGAACAACATAAGCAATATCAGGACATGTAATGGTGAGATAAACCAATCCAATAATAGTGCAATACAAAGTGGGATAATTTAAGTATACAACATCAAAAGGTGAATATCGAGCGTTTGCCTCAAGAAGAGTATCGACAATTTTAGTATCAGTAAGACGAGCATGCTCAATAACATCCATAGTATTCTTAGAATGAGAGAAAAGATAATCTCTAGGAGAACAAGTAACTTCAATTCCTAAAAAATAAGATAATGCACCTAAATCCTTCATTACAAAACGACAAGCCAATTCTGATTTCAAATCAGCAATCCCATCAACATTATCACCAGTATTAATCATGTCATCAATATATAGTAAAACTAGAATGCAATCAGCTGAAGTGCATCTAAAGAATAGTACAGAGTTATAATGACTTGATATAAAATCAAGAGAGGCATCAACGGTGAAAACTTTTCAGTCCAGGCACAAGGTGCTTGTTTGAAACTATGAAGTGTATTCTTGAGTTTGCAAGCATGTCCAGGGGTATGAAAAACACCAAGATGGAAACTATATAAACATCTTCTTGAAGATTTCTATTCAAAAAGGCATTTTTGATACCCAACTAAGAAACAATCCAATAATGAACAGATGCAACTACAATAAGTGTATAAACAGTGGCCATCCTGACAGTATTGGCAAAGGTCTCCTCATAATCCAGACCATACTGATGAGTAAATCCCTTATCAACCAATCTAGCCTTGTAATGCTCAATTGAACCATTAGATTTGGCTTTGATTTTATAAACCCAACGAGAACCAATAGCATGTTTACCTAGAGGTATTGTAACCAAGTCCCAAGTGTCTGTCTTATGCAGAGTAGAGAGTTCATTAGCAATAACCTGTTACCAAAGAGGATCCAGAATAGCTTCTTTATAGGAAGATGGTTTAGATAGTTTTTGAATAGAGGTTAAGAAACAACAAAAGGATTCCAAATAACAAAAGTAAGCAAAATTAGGTAACTGCTTGAACTTATGAATACGTTGAAGCTATTGAAGAGAAGCATGAGTAGGACCCACAATCTCATACGGTTCTTGGGAGACCATAGAAAGATGAGAGATATTATGATCCAGCGTATGTGTACTTGTAGTATATGAATGATCAATGGTACATGAGATATATGGAGTTGATATATCAATATCATCAGAGAATGGATCAATACGAATGAGGTCAAACTTAGTCACTTGTGAGTATTATCAGAAAAAAAAGAATAGGATATGCTCAAAAAATAGAACATGACAGAAACATAGAATTTTTTATTAATGGGATCAAAATAACAATAATCCTTTTGGCCCTACCCATAAACTAAGAAAACACAGAGCGAGATGTCAACTTACTACATTCTATTTCAGGATGAAGGACAAAACAAGTACAACCAAAGACTGTCAATGAGGAATAATTAGGAGGATGCCCCCAACAATGTTTCAACGGGTGATAAACTTGCAGTGTGAGAAGACGAAATCTTATTAATTAAGGAAACAGTGGTGAAAATTGCTTCTCACCAACCTTTACTAGGAACTTTGACAAACAAGAAAAGAGAATGAGTAATTTCTACAATGTGCCTATACTTTCGTTCATAACACCATTTTGCTATGGGTGTTAGTACACGAGGTTTGATGAATTGTGCCATCAGAAGCAAGTAGTTCAGAGAAATCAGCAGAAGTATACTCCCCACCAAATCACATCTAAAACACTTAATTACATTAGAAAGTTGAGTTTTTATAAGTGTTCTAAAAGAACAATAAATAAAAAGAAAGTCAGAACGTCGTTTCATAAGATAAACCTAATAATAATGATTATAATCATCAATAAAAGACACATAATATCTAGACCCTCATTTTGTAAAAATTGGAGCAGGTCCCCACACACCAGAGTCTAGATCAAATGATGCAATAAAGTGAGAAATACTTCGAGAAAAAAGGTAAAATAGAAAATTTAGCTAATTTGCAACCATTGTAATTAAAAATATCACGAGTTTGTAAATCGTCCAATTGACCCTTATAAACTAAAAAAATTTAACGATAGTGGAAACATGTCCAAGACGAGAATACCATAAATAAAAACTAGAAAAAGATGAATTCAAAGAGAAATATGACAAGTCAACACTAGAGGCTGCAACATATGGTGGTCTCATTGTCTACTGCCTATCCCAATTAGCTTATGAATCGAGGATCCTTTACATGACAGATAGTAGAAGAAAATTGTAATAAGTATCGAGAATCATACAACTGGCCATAGAAATAAGATTCAAAGTAAGAACTGTAACATAATAGATATCTGAAAGCGATAAATTAAGTGTATTAACAAAAACAACACTTGTTAGGGCAATGAGGTACCATCAGCAATCGTAACAGACTTAGACGAGTTAGAAGAGTGCAAGTCATTAAAGATTTTAAGTTAGATGACATGTGTTACGAAACACCTAAATCAAAGATCCATGATGAAGAAATACTCGAGGGACTCAGGGACGACAAACCTAAGAACTTCTGAAACTGCACTACTATATCAGTCAACATGGAACTGGAGAAGGTAGTGTTCCAAGTATAGACGAGTCGCTGGTGGTATGCTAGAAACTATGTTAGTATGGGATGATGAGATCACTGTTGTGGCCGCTGCTTCTTCAATAAGTTAGGGCAGTAAGACTTTCAATGTCCATTTTGTTTTCAAATGTTACACTTGTCACTAGAAACATGGACATTACCTTTGTTCTGATTCTGTATGGACGATCGAGATGGTATAACCAATATTGAGGTGCTAGATGGAGAAAGAGATACTTTTTCTACTAGAGATTTAAAATGTGTTTCTTCAACAACCAATTCACTAACCGCTGAATCAACTAAAGAAAGTGGAGTGCGATGCAAGATAGAGCCTCTAATTCCCTCAAAGTCACTACAAAGTGCCATAAAAAATTGAAACAATTGTTGTTCCTCTCTATAAATAATATATTCCTCACATGCTTTCAGTCCTGTTGATTCTCTAAGAGTTAACTCATCCCAAATCAAATTCATAGCAGTTTCTTCTATTGTAAAGCCTGTATGTCATTCTCCAACATATACCTCTTTGCATAATTAGATTTAGTGTACAATTTCTGAAAATGATCCCAAATTTCCTTTGCTATTTCATGCTTCACCAACTGTGTACCAATGGATTGCTCAACAGAATTATGAATCCAAGTAAAAAATTTCACATTGTTTGACTCTCAATTATCTAACTCAATCACATAATTATCAGCTGTGCTCTTGGGTTTCACAACAGTTTCATTAACATAACCACACAATCTTTTGCCCTTAAGAAAATTCCTTATCATAGTATTCCAATGTGAGTAATTCTTACAATTTAATTCGACACTAATGGATTTGAGTGAATCATCTCTTTCAGTTGCCATCATAGAGTCAACAAATAAACAACTACAAATCAAAGAAATCACCCAATTCTAGGAAAGCAAACGATAGCCAACGTACAACCATGAACTATAATTTGAATATATTGTACAGTACACGTACAATCAAACTAATATCGCCAAATGATCGAAAATTTATCAAGGAACAAAATGTCTCTTTGAAGCAGCCCTAGAAGTCGCCTCACTTACAACCAGTTCCTCTACCAAGATCGTTCACGTGCTGTCGGAATACCACGCATGGAAGTGCATAAGTCGGTCAAAAATGATCCTCTAGGGTAAGAGTGCCCAACTATGGTCACCAATCTTTAAATTCAAGTCATGTTTGAAAAATCATGTATTTTCAGTGGCTCAAAATAAACTAGGGTCTTCAATTGCACATGATGTTCGAAAAGGCATGGAATGAGAAGATCGACTTCAACACAAAAAATTGGGCTCTGATTCCATGATAATAATATGAATCAACATGATAACATGATGCTCATATAATAAATCAAACACAAAGAGAAGAAGAACAAAGAAAGTGAGAAGAACAAAATGATTTTTATGAGCTACCAAAGTTAGGACGAATTATGGGAATACAACGAATTTATATACTACAAGGAAAGAAGGGGCGGAACTGCAAAACTACCCTTAACTAATAACATTAATTAATATTTCGCTAACGCATTGCACATTAACTAAGAGCCCGTTTAAACCCTTTTTTTTTTTTTTGTAAAAATGTATTTTAGAATAGTATTTTGATGAAAAATGTGTGGTCAAAAATTAAGAAAAATTTTCAATTTGAGTGTAATTATTTTATTGAAAAATGCGTAGTTAAAAATAAAAGAGAAAAATATTTTGAAAATAATGGGGACCAAACAAGGGCAAAAATCGAAAATATTAAAAGTCGCATATATGTCATAGCACAAAATGTATGAATAAGTGCTCCATAAACCAAGATCCATACTATGTTAAAATAATGACAAGTCTACAAAATACACTTTTAGCAGTGTAAGGTCTAGCTTGGCTCCTATTTGGACGTAATTGTAGGGAAACAAGAATTAATTTTTGAGTCAAATCAAGTGAGTCCGATTTTAAATGTATTGTCTTCCATGTAATTGTGGTGTCAGTAATCCCTTTCAACATTTTCAAATGCCTGTTATACTCCTCCATGAATGAGTGTTTGAATACTTTCTTTGCCATTTTTGGTTCCAATTGTTTGACCGTTCAACATTAATGAAAGTTGAACTTTTTTGAATTTTCCAAGAAATAACATGTCTTGTTTGTGGGGCCACTTCTATATGCGAACAATGGAGTGCATTCAAGGCACAACCAAAGGCTTCCGGATGAGAAGGGGTCACAAATGGACCGCTTAAATCTCAAGTTTTTTTTAGACAATTTGAGCCTTTTTTATAAACCCTATAAATCTTGTAAATAGTCAAATCAAGAAAACTCAAACAATAAATTAAACTTGAGACTTCTTAAAATATGAATTTTCTAATTGGCAAATATTAAAATACCACCTGAAAGCTAGAACTAAACATAGAAACATGTACTCATAATTTGAAGTCACATTTAAAAATTATTATTTAATTACTTAAAACAATTATTAATATCATTTATTTAACGAAAGAAAAGAAAAGAAAAATAATTTTTTCACTACAAAGTCTACAGGAAAGCAAAACATTTACTTTGATACCAAACTGTAATGCCCCAAAAATTTTACAAACACTAGAATGTTACAAAAAATTCATCTTTCGCGAAACGATAAAATAATATTTTTTTAAAAAAATAACTGAA
>CAIGRB010097412.1:0-14697 GCA_903798255.1 Fraxinus quadrangulata | reverse complement strand
AGACGAGGTATTTCCATGGCTGTTGACGCTGTGGTTACAAACTTAAAGAGCAGAGCACGGATGATAAGTACATCAGAGGAAATTGCACAGGTTTGTCTACTCTTAGGTTCCCTACTTGCTTAATTAATGTTAAAATTAAGTCTGCCCAGTGAGCTTCAAAAGATGTAAAGGGTAAACGAATGAAGTATTTGTCTTTACATTGAAATACTTCTGTGGAAAAAATAATGGTAAGTTTTTCTTTACTGGCTACTAATTTAATTATGCAATTGTAGGTTGGGACAATCTCAGCGAATGGAGAAAGAGAAATTGGAGAGCTGATTGCTAAGGCTATGGAAAGAGTTGGCAAAGAGGGTGTCATCACCATTCAAGTAAGAATTCATTATAAATGTTCAAATTCTCTAGCGTGGGTGACCTCTGGCATTTCATTTCCCACTAAATGTGTTAATACATCGAGGGAGTCAGCCATGACCTACCAACTTCAGTGATCTCCCCATGGTCATTTAGAAAAATATATTATTCAGTGGCTGGGAGAAAGAGACACCATCTAAAGGTCTTTGTGTTTGGTATCTAGGCAAGTTCTAATTGGGAAAAAATGTGTCATCAAATTCTCACTAAAATGTAATAGATTTATGTGTTCCCTGGGTGCACTGATCNATATTTTTTTTTTTTCCCAGATTCAAAGTGATCAGATTTAATTAGCTATTTGTTGCTATGACAATTTTTACTGTCATGTTATCTGTAGACATGGTGGTTTTTCATAGTATTCTTGTTCATACAAAGGCGTAAATGCTATTAGTAAATTGACTATATTGCTGGTCTTATAAGCTGACATTTGGTTTTAAATTCATTGTTTCACACGTTCTACTCCTGTTGACATCGCTTCTTTATGGCAAAGATAACTCTTTTTCCTCAGACCCTGTTTGGAGCTTAAATTATAATTTAGCTTGCTAAATGTACCTTTATCCCCACGTTTCTTAGGACCCACTTGTTTTCCCCACATTCCTTAGGATCCATAGCTTATAAGCACTACAAGACAAACATTCAGTCCGTATCTTAAATTTTTATGTACAATCTGTAAACTAAGGTGTTTATATGCTGTTGTAGGATGGAAAGACACTGTTCAATGAATTGGAAGTAGTTGAGGGAATGAAGTTGGACAGAGGCTATATCTCCCCGTACTTCATTACAAATCAGAAGAACCAGAAATGTGTAAGTCCCTCTGCTGAAATAAAATGTTTATTACTGAAAAAATGGAATCTATGCTGGATGAAAGTCTATTAACAATCTCTCTAACAACTGCAGGAGTTGGACGACCCTCTCATTCTTATACATGAGAAGAAAATTTCAAACTTAAATGCTGTTGTTAAAGTATTGGAGTTAGCTTTGAAGGTAAATCTTTCAAGGCCCTCGATCTGAACTATCAATATTTTAAATCAATATTATTTTGCAGTTGTGTGATTGATTCTAAGTTGCCATATCTGTCCAGAGGCAAAGACCTCTAGTGATGGTTGCTGAAGATGTGGAAAGTGAAGCACTTGCAACTCTTATCCTTAACAAGCTCCGTGCTGGAATAAAGGTACCTCTACTGCTTTTATGATGGAAAATTGGCTTTCCAGGCAGTTGTGTTGATTTAAGCTTAATTTTAGTAATATATCTGAAATATGTGCAGGTTTGTGCTATAAAAGCTCCTGGGTTTGGTGAAAATAGGAAGGCTAATTTGCAGGATCTTGCTGCTTTAACGGGAGGCCAGGTGAGTAGAGTACTCTATTTACTGCTTCTACACAATTTTATTTTTCCCACAACGCTCATTAATTGGTTATTTTGCCTTTTTAGGTCATTACAGAAGAGCTTGGATTGAATCTGGAAAATGTAGAGTTAGATATGCTCGGCTCTTGTAAAAAGGTAAACTATATTGCCATTTGATGAACTTGGATGATAATACATTTCATTCTCTTATTATGGATCTGCTTTTGAGCTTTCAGAGAGATGAAAAGGTTTTTCTTTTATGTGATTGGCGTTTCTTTTCTGCTTTTCATGTTCTAGATCACAATATCTAAGGACGACACTGTTATTCTTGATGGAGCTGGTGAGAAGAAAGCCATAGAGGAAAGATGTGAGCAGGTTTGTGTTGCTTCATTCACAGAACTATTTTAGCATTTTAGGACCGATCTCCAAACTGGTGGTTAATTAGTTATGATGATATACTTAAATATAAATCTGGTACACAATTTAGAATTCAGCCCGTATATCACTATGTTTACAGACTCTCATCTATACTTTCAGATTAGGTCAGCAATTGAATTGAGTACTTCCGACTACGACAAGGAGAAGTTGCAAGAAAGACTTGCTAAGCTATCTGGTGGTGTAGCTGTATTAAAGGTATAATTTCCTATGGCAGTTCCTACAAGCATTATGAGTTTAGTACTTCACTATAGTAATGTTTTATATATCTGTCTTTTATGATATGTGATTTAGTGTCTTAATTAAACATACAAATTTTCCCCTGCAGATTGGAGGAGCTAGTGAAGCAGAAGTTGGTGAGAAGAAAGACAGAGTTACAGATGCACTAAATGCCACAAAGGCAGCTGTTGAAGAGGGAATTGTACCAGGTACATTCATATATTCATGTCTCATCTTGTTCCTTTTGGCTTCTGCTATTATCAGCGATGGTATATGCTAAAGCAATTATAATAATGCAGGTGGTGGTGTTGCTCTTTTATATGCATCAAAAGAACTACATAAATTGCCAACAGCCAACTTTGACCAGAAGATTGGTGTACAAATTATCCAAAATGCGTTGAAGGTATGAATTTCAATTCTTGAGTTTTATAATTAAAATCTGGTCATGAATCTTTTGTGTGTGATTACGGGTTTTCATTAATTTTCAATTCTCCTCTTGTATTTACATGAGCTCATTTGTCCGTTTAACTGATGCATTGTGAACTCCTAATTGCAGACACCAGTACATACAATTGCTTCAAATGCGGGAGTGGAGGGCGCTGTTGTTGTCGGCAAGCTGTTGGAACAGGATAACCCGGATCTTGGTTATGATGCAGCTAAAGGTCTGACTTTACATGCATATTTTGTGCGTGTTTTGCAGGTGACTCCAGAGTTTATTTTATGATTGTTCATGCTCCTTTTCCTTGTGCAAACAGGTGAATATGTTGATATGGTCAAGGCAGGAATTATCGATCCATTGAAAGTCATCAGAACTGCACTGACTGATGCTGCCAGGTGAGCTGAAACAGCCGCAATGCAAATCATTTTCGGTCCATTCCATAGATACATGAAATATATTTGTGCATGTGTGCGTGTGTACAAATATTGACTGTTATTCTGTCATCTGCAGCGTGTCTTCTTTAATGACGACGACAGAAGCAATCATCGTTGAACAACCTAAGGACGAGAAGGCGGCCCCTGAAATGGGCGGTGGCATGGGTGGAATGGACTACTAAAACGTTTAGAAAACCGAATAAAAAATTAAGTTTTTATGATTTTTTGATGAGTTGGCATAGTTTGTAATCATAAATGAGAAACTAACAAGAACCGGATTAGGTATCTTGGTTTTGAATTGTTTGTCTTGGAAACCAAAAAGACTCGTTCTTGTTTTTGATGTCGCACATTGACGTCTTTAGGTGGGAAAATCCTCGAGTTCTTGCTATTCTAATTTGATTTTCTCAATGGCTCTCAGATCTTTGAGCTGCATCTTGTTTACCATATTTTTAGTTTATGAGCTGCAAAGTGATCCATAAGACTTGTTTGTTATTAAATGCAATTTAGGGGCATGCTTGAAAGTAAACTAAAATAAACTGACTTGAAAACAGAAGGGGGAAAAAAGGGAAAATGAATGTGATGTAGAGCAATCCATGAACATGGTGTGTGCTTATTTTGTAATGGATAATTCAAAGTAATTATATAAATTAATAAGGTCTGTGGACCTGATTTGGATATATCGGGCAAGATTGCCTCTCCTATGTTAGTTGTAGCTTTTGAGAATTATAAGTGATTATATCAATTGGAAATAAAATTGGAGGTTCTGTATTTAATTATTTGAGGGGAGAATGATTTACATTGTCACAAAACGTGGGTTAGGCCCACTGGTATTTTGAAGTAAAGGTTTAAAAGTTAGTGCTTGTGGTGGATTCTGAGCTTGATTCTAAGTGATTGTCTTTCTTATTAACTATAAATTTTGAGAAGAATATCCTGATAGGATCCCATAAAAGAAATAAAAGAATGTGACCGGTTGAGAGGTTTCATACCGTCGAGATGGGTAACTTATTATGGACATATAAGGCCAAAACGTGTGTTGATGTTTCATACCGTCGAGACGGTGAGTATCTGAAAATTGTTCCACCCGGACTTTCATTCCTTTACTCTACTTGCATTATATCTATTCTACTTTCTTAGTTACTCCTGAACTTGAATATTCCTCAATTCATAACATATTGGAGCTTGAAGTTCAATAATGAGTACACAAATTTGCCCTGTACACACTTGCCAGCATATTTTCTCGCCCACTTTCACCAAATCCGATAGCCAAAAAATTACTCTTGACTCACCCAAGAAGATCCCACCTAAACCCAATCATTTTACACCTAACAACATTCCTTATACATCACATGTCATGACAAAAAAAAAAAATTATAATAGAAAACTTTCAAGTATTACTAATCATAGCCAAGATATTTGGTTGAAGAGGGGGAAAAACGACATAAAATAAATACTTAACGCGGCGGTGCACATTGCTAGAAATGAGCACTCCATAATCTTCTTTTCATTTACCAATTCTTGACAAGCATGTCATTAGTTTTTTAGTGAAACAACATGGACTTAGATTTCCATCTAAACTTCATGAGAATTTGAATTCTCCAATCCTCTTTATTGACAAACTTATAGCTCGTTAAGTGAAAAAAATCTCTTAATCTTTGAAAAGTATTTGATAAGCTGATAGTATTTGTGGGTCTTACTAAATATATGGGTAAAAATCGATTAGCCCCTGTTTGATAGAGATTAAATCAAATTTTTAGTAGATTTTAATAAAAGTTGATGAAACGTGTGACTGAAAAGTCGTAAATTTTATAAAATGTGTGATTAAATTGACTTCCGAATTATTCTACGGTCTACCAACCCCGGGGCTTACTATATAAAAGGATGTTTAATAGCATAACCGCCCAGTTTTCTGCAACGGTAACCAGTGAATTCCTACTAACGAGCCGCAGGGGTCCGGCCCCATTCTTTCTAGAATCCAAGAAAACTGGTTCAACCCATTTTGTTTCATATGTTTGTCCCATTGCTTCAATCTTTGCCGACACTCAAAAGCACCTCTCACGCCAACAGACTTTTCTAGCACAATGGTTTGTGTTTCCATTATTCGTTTCACTTTTCACTTTTTCAGTTCCTTGTACAAAGTATTTTGAATGTTTAATTCTCGACCAAATGTCCAAACCAAAATATATTATTGCTTTTGGAGTTTGTAAATGAGAATGTTTGAGAATATGAGGTACTAAAATATGTACAACTGTTATGCGGGAGATGTTTAGTAGTGTTAATGGGATGTCATGTCTAGCCAGTGTGGTAATATATACTACAAGAATCAATGCATATGTTATCGTACCTCGAGACGAAAAGATTACTCCCCTTGGCCTACAGAGTGAGTAAATCAATCAGATGCGGCTCAAGCAATTTGCAATTTGGGGCCTTAAGAAAAATTATCAATGGAGCCTTTTCTTGCTGTTGTGTGTGCCACTCCCAAGTCTGAACTCTCTAATCACTTGCTGCTCCAGGAACAAGAAAGAAAAGGTCAGTTAAGTACAACTATTCAGTTGGACTTTTTTTGAGCTATTTGTATCATTTAATTCTCGCATTGTTGTGCTGCTGTGATTCTTGAATAAATTTTATGTACTGAATTGCATTTGTTGTGAACAGTGTGATGAAGAAGCTGGGTAGATGGGTGGTTTAGTTAGCTTGAAGACACTGCCAACTTTTACCAATTTCTATGCTTTTCTGAGGATTCTTGATTCTTAGGCCGATATAGTTTGAGTGTGGAGCTTGATCATACTATACACTTGCCCTCGACTACGGATTGACTTAATATTCTGATTAAAATAAAGAACTTATTATGGAGCCATTTTCGTGTGCAAGAGAGGTGTGAGGAAAATTTGTTGTCTTCTTCTCTATTATAGTGAAATCTTCAGCGGTGAGTGGATGTACGTAGGTCTTATATAGAGGGCGATCTACAAGTATAGTACATTGTTAAATTTTTTGATGGTATTCCTTGAGGTGTACAACCCATAAGTAGAGGCGACTCCTA
The DNA here is from genome assembly GCA_903798255.1 of Fraxinus quadrangulata. Classification (NCBI taxonomy): domain Eukaryota; kingdom Viridiplantae; phylum Streptophyta; class Magnoliopsida; order Lamiales; family Oleaceae; genus Fraxinus; species Fraxinus quadrangulata. The sequence continues at coordinate 8,387 of CAIGRB010097412.1, read as the reverse complement.
TTGCTTGCTTGGTACTCGGGTAGATGAACAAAATTTGACAGATTTTTCCAGATTATCCTTTTTGGCAGATCTGTTCTTATAACAACTGAATGCATTTTTTAAATTATCCAATTCTGGGGTTTGAAACTAGTCATTGACTGTATATAACATAAAGATCAATCACACATTGTGCTTCAAGGTTTACTAACAAATGTTTATGTAGCATATTGTCTAGTGACAATAAATAGTTTTTGCCTTGTCGATTGAATCTACAGGATGGGGGAGCATGGTGGAACTGATGAACCTACAATAGTAGAAATTGAATTAAGCGACACTCAAGCTGCTCAATGGGAAGAATTACCCGAATTGTCAGTTTAGAAAAGCATTCAGTGTTCAATAGAAAAGAAGAAGTCTTTATGAGCACATTATTCTTATGGCGTGGTTTTCTTGATAACCAACCTTATAGCTTGGCTCTTTCATGACTATGGATAAATGGCCTTACCGATATTACATTTTAAGTCAGACTTCTACCATATTGTTAATGAATAGATTTTCTTGTTAATGGGATTGTGAATTATTTCAAATTGTCCAAGATGTAGAGATATATATACTAATATATATATAAAATGAGGCGTTTTTGCTTTCTTTTCTTTGTTCTATGACGTTTCAAAGTCTTTTCGAGAGGTTATTTAAGTACGTTTAACAGATCTAAATGTTTTTTATAATGTAATTTTTGGCGATGGCGGTTCTCATCTATTCATTCCTTTGAACTTTTTCGCTGCAGATACAAAAGCTTGTGGAATAGGGGAAGGAGACTGTTTCCGTACAATGGGAGTTCTTCGTGTGAGTTTAGGATGCTTTGTATCCTTGTAGCAAAATCAAGAGTACCTTTCTTCTTGTAATTAAATTCTACATATATGTTCCTCACACAGTCGACTAGCGCACGAATTTCAGAATTTTATTGCTTATGATTCAAGTCTTTCTTGCTTAACCATTACAAAAACAAACTAAGCATTGTTTCCAATAAATCTGGGGCCGTCTACATGAAATCTGTCCTGCCACTCTGTTTGATTTGTCTAGCTTCCTTGACGTATGATCTAGATATTTTTCTTCGTAATGTTTCTTACAACATGTAACACGAGAAAATTATATGAAGCTCCCAATGCTTGGCATTCTGGATGGTGGGCACTGAAATTCCTTATATTGACGATATCATTGGCGATTCCATTCTTCATTCCCTCGTATTACATTCAAATCTACGGTACGTCTGATAGTAAAAAATACTACTCCTTGAGTTTTCTTAAGGAAACATTATGTTGGTAATTACTGAAGTTGTAACCTTAAAGATATCTTCAAAGCAATATGGAAATTGTCTCTTGAACTCCCATTATTCCTTTCAAAAGTGTTGTCCCATCTTTTTCTCCGCTACTGTCCTATTATGTAAAAGGTTATTCCTGTCCCTTTTGCAGGTGAACTTGCTCGTGTTGGTGCAGGGTAACCTTCAAATCCTTTACAAGTTCCTGATTTATCCCTTTATCAGCATTACTGATACTCAAAAGAATTGTCTCGTGTTACAGTGCATAAAAAGTAAACGATAGATGAGGAAGAACAAGTCAATTTTGTATTAAACTCATGGTGCAGGGTTTTTTTGATTCTCCAGTTCATAAGTATCATTGAGTTCGTCACCTGGTGGAATAATTTTTGGATGCCTGATGACAGAAATAAATCAAGGTACACACTTTTGCATTTCTTTAAACTATATACTTTCGATAATTCGTTGAAGAGGTGTAATACATAAAAGATCCAGGATTTTGGCGCGTTTACCTTTTTCTTAAAATTTTTTATGTCAGCCGTTCCCTCGGATTATTCATGTCAACACTATTCTATATAGCCTCCGTCTGTGGCCTGGTGGTGATGTACATGCTTTACGCCTCAAAACTATCGTGCACTAACATATTCTTCATCACATGGACTGTGATTTTGCTTGTCGTAATGATGATTATATTGTTGCATTCTAAGGTAAATTTATTTCATGAAAAAGAAAAAAAAATCATCAAGAAAGATGATTTTTATACCTATCATAAAGTATTTTGCATCTCATAAGTGACTGTTGGCATGATCAAGACAGGTGAATAGAGGCCTTCTCTCTTCAGGGATCATGGCATCTTACATCGTGTTCCTTTGTTGGACTGCTATCAGAAGGTAATGATTCCTCATATATTTGTATTCTCCATCGAGTCTTCTCTTGTACTACGTAGAAAACACGCACTATATGTTCAATGTCATCAAAAGATCAGGTGAGGACTTGATGAAATTGCCAAATGCTGCGTAGCACGTGTTTTTCACTAGGCACTCGTATATCTATCCTTAATTTTTTCTGTACTCTCCCTCCATCCCCAACCGATAAATATTAACATTTCTTTAATTACTTTTTGAGATCTATCAACACAAAAATTCATGTTACTCTTTGTTATATATTGAAAGCTTAATTACCTTACATGAAACATAGCACTCGAATGCCTTCTTTCTTGTAAAGCACGTTCTCCATTGAACTTGAGATTATAATTTTATGCATTCTAATTTTTTTCCCATTTGGTAAAATTTAATGACAGCGAGCCAGCCAGTGAAAAATGCAGCCCTCAGAAACAAGAGAATGCACATGGTGGTTGGACAACTGTAATTGTAAGACTTCACTCTCTTTGATTTTCATCTTCATTTTCTTCACACCGAAATCTATCATTCAAACAATTTACGAAAACTTTTGCAATTTTTATTTTATGAAGGTGTTTTTACAAGACTTGAGTGGTTCTTGTCTTTTCTCAACTTCATGTAATTCTTTCACAAGGACTCATCTGTAATCTGTTCCGCGCTATCTTTGATTCTGCTTCTGCCTATAGGGCTTCGTCATTGTTGTATGTGCAATTGTCATGGCTACATTTTCCACGGGGATTGATTCGCAAACATTTCAGGTGATTTAAGCTTCTTCCAACAAAGATAAAAGAAAAAAATAAATTCAAAATAAAGAGTGAATTTTTTTTCATTATTTTCATTTTGCTTGATGTAGATGTATTATGTTAATTTCCTAAGACACAGTGGACTCTTTTCTTGTTACATTTCCAGTTTCGAAAAGTTGAAGTTCAGTTATAGGATGACATACCATATAAATATGGATTCTTTCATGTTGTATTTTCCTTGGGGCAATGTATTTCGCGATGTTATTCATCAGTTGGAATTTAGGAAGCTCGACAAGAAAGTACGTTATAAATGTTCTTAAAACCCTTTTGAAACTTCCTGGATTGTTCCTTTATTAACCTGTTCTCTGTATCAAATGGAGCATTGACGTTGGCTGGGCTAGTACGTGGGTGACGATCATTAATGGGTGGTTTGCAGCCACCATATACTGTAAGTTCAAGAGCGTGCCATTTTGTATGAGCATCGATGAATTTTTCCGTAAGAATCAGGGTGTATATTGTGGGAAGGAATTAACCTACCTATTCTGACCGTCGATCCATCTCATTCAAAGTGTTAAACCAATAAGAATGGGAGAAAATTTAGTTTCTCGTCACCTAGACGACTGATCTTCCAATTTTGAGCTTTGACTTATAATTTTACAGTGCAATGACGATTTAATCCGATTAACATATAAATCTGTGAATGCAGTGTGGAAACTGATTTCTCCTGTTGCGAGGAAGAACAAGATCATGAACCATGAAGTGTCCATAGAGGTGGTAAATAAGTCAGCTGCAGCATGATTTTGTTATGTGATGTACAATGTGATCTAGTCATCTTCCCATTACACGTTTGGCTAAGTTTTTAAGCTGCTTATTTACCGTCTTAATACGGCAGCAAATAAACCAAGAAGCAGTGCTGTTCATAAGCTTAGCCAAACGTTCTATCTATTCTTTTTCCAATGATGATTATGAGGTGGTCGCTTCAATCTGCAGGCCCATGAGAAACAAATAATGGTTTTTTGGTTTTTTTCCTCCAACTATTTACAATTTGAAATATGTCCAGTTTGTGAAATGCATATTCTAATAAATATTTGTTTGTGCATCAATGATCTTCCAAGTTTATTGAAAATAATGCTTAGTTTGTTCTGATTAACTTTGAATCTAAGTCGCCAAGTAAATGTACATTTTTGCTTCAGCACACGAAGGTCGCCAACTAGTGTACATTTTCGTACGCTCTCAAGCATCACTTTATTCACAAATATGGCTTGTGTAGCCTTAATAAGGGAAGGCAGGATAAGCAAATATGCCTATTAGTTAAGCTTCATGCCACCGAAAGATGATCAGAACTTGAGTATAGTAACAACTTATGTTTATACAAGAATGATCGTCTATTCATACGAATATACAAACTCGACCAGGACACACCATTTATATGATTGCCAATTGCCGAATCAAATGGCGCTGATGTTCACACGATGAAGCACAGTAGCTTGATCTAGCCCATAAAGTGAATCGATCATGTGCATTCGCAATGAAGCTGGACCTTTAGCCATGTCCATACCTATTTCACTGGCAACACCAAACACGGACATTGCAGACGCAGTGGCTTCAAATGCTCGTGATGGATCGATTGCTACAAATGCAGTGATTAGGGCAGTGACAGAGCATCCCGTTGCTGTAATCTTCTGCAACATAGAAACCCCGTTTTTGGCACCAACGACCCGTTGACCGTCTGTAACAATGTCAACAGCTCCAGATACAGCAACTATACTTCCACTTACTTCAGCCAGGGATTTTGCTGCTTCAACAGCATCTGTTGATTCATGCATGCTGTCTACCCCCTGCAAAAGGAATAGGAAAAGGAAAAATGAAATGAGATAAATGTGCTTCACTTTCTGTATAAGCAAACAACAATAGCAACAAACAAAGCCTTATTTTCTATAAATTTAGGACAGCCCACATGAAGCTTTCTTTGGCATTCCGCTTTACCTTGGACTAGCTTCTTTACCCGTCTCCACCTAGTAGATCACAAGAACCCTAGCTCACTATTTTTTGACACCTATGTTGCCAAAAATGCCATGTTTCTTATGGAGCACAACCTAGCTCACCCTTGCCCATTTTTCACTCCGCCAGGGATCGATGCGACACGTCACTAGTAGGGGACGTCCAACAAAATGTGTATTAAGGTTCCTGATGTAACAAAGTGTTATATTGGCTGTCAACCTAATATAACCCTTAGTGGGCTTGCGACTGCATATGAAACACGGTGATGTACGAGTCTCACTTTTACCACTGGAAAATTATGATTAGCCAGTAATGACATGAGTGCCACCATGGGCATGTGTCTATTAACCACCTAAATGTTTTGATCAAGCAGTGGTAATATTACTACAATTTTATTGGACGGTACTGGAAAATCAAATGTTGTGGGGAAAAAAAAAGGGACAACATTTTAAGATCATCAATTTTCAGAAAATCATAGTGATGACGAGATCTGAGTGGTGAACTCAACTTATTCATGCTAACACTGTTTAGCCAAAAAAAAATTCATCAGAATATTCGGTTTCGTTGTTTCATTCGCATGATAGGGTTAAGAGAGAGGCCAACCGAAGAAATCCCAAACAAGAATCAAGAGGCCTTACCCTCCCCCTTAAGAGATGAGTTTTATGTTATTAACTAAAGCTTTTCCCTTGACAAGTGACACTTTGCACTGAGGTATTACAACCTTTGGTTCTATGCTGAAATAACGGATTCTTTTCAAAAAGAAGGAACCGTTTATCTAAATTAAGGAATTACAATAAACTTCCAAGTTACAAAATAAATCGTGCACTGTGATATAATTTATCTCAGATCAAATGGTCTAGATTAGTACTGCAAAGAAATGCAAATACAGAGTTATTACATAGTATGGACAAAATGTAAGCAAAGTGCGAACGAGTATTGGGATTTTGAGTATTTTGTAGCATATCAACGTTATCTATTTCATCACCACATTGATTAGATAAAACTCGAACTTGTATCAATTGAATGGAAAACAAATACATACTTCAAAACTTTGGCAGATTAAACCAATCGAAATTATTTGAAATACCAATTCGAGATATGCATAACAACTAGTCGAACGTGAAAACTTTATGTTCAACAAAACCAAAATTTAAGAGCCTCGTCTTTGAATATATAATGAGTTATAACTCGAACTGCGCTCCACGAACATTAAACTTTGAGTTGTAGGCTTAAATCCACTCAAGCAGCTCACCACTTACCAGTGAATTCTAAGAATCAGTTCTAACAAAGAGCTGGTGACAATGGATTGTAATGACTCTAATTGCGTCTTACATAGTAAAATTGATGCTTAGTTGGAGGCTTATAACTACTCAAGTAGCTAGTTTTAAGAACGAAATGCCCGTAAACATCCAAATTTCATAAGCTCTTTAACTTAAATGCCACAAAACATTAATCAATACTAAGTTAAAAACTAAGAAATTTACCTTAGAATTGGAATCCTCGGACCCCTTGAAAAGAGCAATAATTTCAGACCCATTACCCCTAACGACAGTAGGCTTCATCCCCAAAAGCTCAAGGCAAGCCTTCAACCGGAAAACCGAAGCTCCGGCAGCCACCGGGTCCAGCACCCAGGGCTTTTTATTCTCATTGGCCACCTGAATTGCAAGCTTCATTGCCGGTAGCCAGTCGGATGTGAGTGTTCCAACGTTAATGTAAAGCGCGTGAGCCTTCGGAGTGAAGTCCGGGATTTCTTCAATTGAATGTATCATCGCAGGCGATGCGCCGGCGGCGAGCATAACGTTGGCGACGAGATCCATCGACACGAAGTTGGTTATGCACTGGATTAAAGGAGACTGCTGGCGCACTGTTGATAGGTGGGTCCATGCTTGACGGGCCCACGTCCCTTCTTGTTGATTTTCTTGTTCTTGTTTCGGAGGGTCGTTAGTTTTTTCTTCCATGGCCCTTTTTCCTGGCTGGAATGTGCTAAGAAATAAAGGATTTCTTGTCAGTTGTCACATCTAAGATTGTTGGCTTAAATTCGACGCTGCAACTCTATCCTACCAAAGTGACAAATAATAAAGGTTGAAATTTGACATTTTTTAAAGTTTGAACCCTAGAACGAAATTAAAGACACAATATTTAGGACATGTTTAGATTAAAATCTAATTTTAATTTAAATCAACGTCAAATAATTAATATTAACTACATCTTCTATTGGTCTCATATCTTTTCAACCACAAATTTCAAAAACTTCTATCATAATCCACTAAAAATTTAATTTTAATCCCCACCAAACACCATCTTAACTAGATTCGACAATATGTCTATATTAACGGATCAAACTTCGAAAAAAAGTCCACTAAAACAATAATACAAATACAATGTTTTCTTCTCTAGTATTAATATTAAAGGCTTGAGCCAATTATGTACCCGTTTGATATGACTTTTCTTCTAATTTTTTATTCAGAATTTCTTGAAGAAACTACCTTAATTTTTATCTGAAAATTAATTTCTAAAAGACATTTATATTTTGGAAACGCTTTTAAAGAAAGTTATATTAGACCAATTTTTTTCAAATGTGTATTTGATTTATATGAAAAATATTTGAAAATTTCTTGTTGTACCATATAGCCCCTCTCAAAATATTTCATAGAAAAGAAAATGTTTTCCTTATTTTGAGGAAAACAAAACCTACTACCCCCAAAAATATATTTTCCTTAAAAACAAAGAAAACTAGCTGCTGAGCTTTTTTGACATCCTATGCACAGGAAAGACAACTTGCATGATTGATGAAATTTTGATCAAATTAAATTTCGCCACATCATCTATTAATAAATTATTATGTAAAGTGTTGTGTATACGTAGCACAATCATTTCCTTATTCTGATAATTCAGAACTTCAATAAAATTCCTAGTTAGTTCCCTTCTCAAACATAATTACCATTAAGTCTTTTTAATTGAACCAATTTGTTGGCCTCGAGCCCTTGATCCACCTCATCTCTCGAGCTGGATACCCAACAAAATTGAATTGAGAAGAACCAAAAAACAAAAGAAAGAAAGTCCAGTCCAACATTTCATGCTTTTCAGCTACAATAGTGCTGGATCCCGGAACATCATATACAAATGCAAGAATAGCTCCAATGGTTATTCAAGGGTCAAGCAGAGTTGGTTTTTTCATCCCTTGATGAGTTGATCTTCTTGTTTACATGCTTTGATTAGGCTTCCTTTGACAGAGCAATACATAGGTGCAGAACAAAAGAATAGAGGAATCTCCGGCAAAAAAAAAAAGATCGATAATTTTAGTAAGATAAGAGTAATTTGGGGAAGAATCTCCCAGTGACAGCTTTCGAGGCAAAGTCCAATGACGAATGGACTAGATGTAAGGATGGCCTCTGCCTATTGACCAATGGGCTTGGCCCTACTCGACCTTGGGGCAGCACACGAAGTCTATGA
>CAIGRB010097376.1:5473-18065 GCA_903798255.1 Fraxinus quadrangulata | reverse complement strand
ACATCAAAATTGAATAGGTTCTGAGAAGATTTGGTCCTTATTAATGCCACCTGCTATTTTAAAAATCCCTATTTAAAGTGAATTATAGCCTGCGTGTATCTATTTTTCAATTTTGCTTGTTTTCTACTGGAGCCCCAACGCTGAAGAAGATAGATAATGGCAAAATTTTGAGTTTGAGGTGGCAAAATTCTTTTATCTGCATGCTAATTTTACAGCAACTAGACTATTTGATTTGTATATAAATTAAATTAATATCCAAGGTGATGAATTCTGAAAGATATGTAAAATTGTGCTATTGCCATTCTTGATGATGTCGTGGATGTACTACAAACTTCATTTATGCAAAAGGAATTATATTTGCAACTGCAAGCAAAGTATTTGACAAATTGCGTTGCCTAGTTTTGGATTTTTCCAATTTAGAGATTTCAGTTACCTGGCATGGAAGCTTTGCAACTTTACCAGTAACTTGCAAGGTATGGATGGATTTATTAACAAGCATCTGAATAATATTAGTTTATTCCTATTGAGTTGCAATTTTAATTTGGCACCAAGTAGACATTTTCTTGTTGCCTTTTATGGTTCTCCATACTATGAAGATTTCATGGGAAAGTATGGTTATCTGGGTTTCCTGCAAATGCTCGACAAAATACTTAACTTGGATTTCCCTAGTTCAAAGGCTCCATTGATCGTCTCAATTGCTCAAGGCAAGCCCTAGCTCATGATTTTCTTATTTATTGAAGGCAAGTCCTAGCTCGTAGTCTTCTTATTATTGAAGGCGAGTCATAGGTCGTTGATTTCTTGTTATGAGAGGCTGCATTTTTTGGAGTCCTCCTTCGTTGAAAAAAGGAAGAGGCAGTATTTCGGAGTCCTCGTTCCTTGAATAAAGGAAGAGGCGGTACCTTGGAATCCTTGTTCCTTGAAAAAGGAAGAGGCAAATTGCTATATGCTTATTTCTGACCTCGCGAGATGTTTATTCCTTGCCTCTCACTATCGTTGAGCCTAGCTATAAGATATCATCTATCCGAGACCAATTTATAAGACTCCGATAGTTTGAGAGTTATTCGCGGGATGTTTATTTCCCGCTTCGCGAGATGTTTATTTCTCGCATCTCATTATCGTCGAGTTAAGTTGTAAGACATCGTCTATCAGAAGCCGCTTATAAGACTCCGATAGTTCGAAAGCTATTCGCGACACATTTATTCTCCGCTTCGCCAAACGATTATTACTAGCATTGCGAGATGTTTATTCCTCGCCTCTCACTATCATCGAGCCAAATTGTTAGACCTCGTCTATCAAAGACAGCTTATAAGACTCCGATAGTTCGAGAACTATTCGTAGGATGTTTATTACTCGCCTCTCACTATCATCGAGCCAAATTGTAAGGTCTCGTCTATCAAAGGTCGCTTATAAGACACTGATAGGTCGAGAGCTATTCTTCGGATTTCTATTCCTCGCCTCGCCAAATGATTATTTCTGGCCTCGCGAGATGTTTATTCATCGTCTCTCACTATCGTGGAGCCAAGTTATAAAACCTCTTCTTTTTGAAGATAACATATAAGGCATCAAAAGTTCAAGATGAGCTACTAGCTCGATAGTCATTCATCGCTCTACGAGAAGCCTCACCTTACAAGATGTTACATTACAGCTACATTTATCTTCAAAGAGCTCATCATGCCTCTGCATTGAATGTATTACAACTGTCTATCTTTCAGAACTTTGTTTCTACTTTAGTTATGTTACATTTACTAATTTTAGAAAATTTATATATTTATCGCTTCATAAGGAGAGGGGTGGGTCCACTTTAATACCTACGAAGATAAAGCCTTCAGTAGGTGAATCAAATATCAGGGAGGAAGCCCTTGACATGAATGCGTCACCTCTATGTAAAGATGTCAACTTATTATAGCTAATTATGTCCAGAGCATCGTCTCTACTACTTACATTCAGATAATCGCTTCTGCATCAGCTTATCACAACTGCTTATATATTTAGTCTCATCTTTACATCAATTTCATCACAGTGGCTTATATTCCAAGTCCGACCAGCATATTAATATTCGACTCGAATTTGGGGGACTATTGTGATACTAGTATCTTTGTATCATTATATTATTACTACTAGCATATGAATTATATTATTATTGTCAAGTAGGCATGTCACATCATTGCTAACATGTCATGACATTATTTTAACTATTTTCAGTACCTATGTCACATTATCTATCCTATCAGTACGTTGCTTCACTATAGCACTACTATTACATTAAGTTGTACAAGCATGCATGTCATGAAAGGCTCTCTCCATATTATATCTTGAAAAAACTTGATGTCATTATTCACTTTTTGTTATGAGTAATTTAAGGGACAAATGGACCCCAAATTTATTTTATATATATGCAATGGAGATATTATGTTGTATTAAAGGTTGATTTAGTCCATATTACATAGTAGATGATATCGAAATTTTGACAAATTATATGCGACATCTTTCGAGGCAATCTGTAAGCCTTCACTTGTTTAGGCTCACACAGATACTTTAGAAGCATTCGTAAGTCCTCAAATATTTGGGATCGATGTATATTTTCGAAGTGATTTGTAAGTCATCGCTTATTGGAGCTATTCATATTTCTAAGGCAATTTGTAAAATCTCACCTATTTGACTACTTATATTTCGAAGTCCGACCCGTAAATGAATGTACGATTCAAACTTGGGGGACTATTGTTACACTTATAAATTACATAACATCGACTATTTATTGGATTGGGCTTATTAAACCAAATAATTTGCATCTTGGGCTCGGCCCATTATCAGCGTGGCTCATTTACGTTTTCCTATATATATGTGATTTCATTCACAGTCAAGACATGATTTCTAACCCTATCCAAATTCCCTCTCCATCTCTTGCATTCTCTTTTTCTCTCGTCCGATCGTTAACTTGATCGTCGGAGTGCAAACGGTCGTCGGACATTTTTCTTGACCAGTGGCCTTTAACGGGTGCTCTAGTGTGTAGGCGATGTCTACGTGGAGGGAAAGGGGAAAGGATTCTGTTGACTCATTTTTTGAAGTCAACAAATATCATAATAGAATAAAAAGAAAAATAGCTACCAATGCAAAATCGTAAAAAATGCAAGACACGCCAACTAGATGAATGAAAAGAGTGCCGACAGATGTGGTGCTAGAGCTTGCTAGATGCGGATTTAAGGAAATTGCTGGCTAAGAGGAAAGATTTAATCACTTTTTTGAATTGTGAGAGATGATAAATCAAAGTTGCTGCATGTACATTCATTTTATACATTAAATTTGACATTCATGATGTGTCAAAATCATGGCCATTGATTTGAATGACACTTTTTAAAATCAATATCCATGATTTTGACACATCTAGAAATGCCAAACTTGTACAAAAAGAATTTACAACTAGTTTAATTCAAGATAAATACATGGGTTTTAGGTTTTTTTTGTTGCCATTGTGGTGATCGTGATAGTTGATGGAGGCAGATCGAGGTCAATGCTTGTGGATTGAAGATTTGGGATGATTTGAAAAAGGATAATGCCATTTGAATATTTCAATGCATGTATCTTTGTTGATATTGTTCGTGTTGTAAGAAAATGTAATTGGTTGAAAAATTATTTTTTAAAACTGTCAAATCACAATTTGTCATGTGGCAAAATGTACACCAAGCATGATTGTTTGAAAATTGGTTTCCTCTCCTAGCAATAATTAGGTGATGACGGGGTTTGATTTTGATGGGTGTTAATTATTTTTAACTGTATTGTAGAACACCGTAATTTTCAAAATTAAGATATTTAGGCCTTACACAGTCTAATTTCTAAGTTAACTGTTTCAATGCTTGCAACTTTGAGTATTATAAGGAGTTACTCATCGAACATCAAAATGTTTCTCAGTGGTCACTGAATTTTGAGTCGTCACACTCCATTATTCACCATACAAATTTTGTTTCACTTTGAGCCTATGTGGATGACAGAATTCCTACGTGGCACTTAACTTTATACAAAAATTTAAATCAGATGCCAATGTGGACACTAGATGATGAAATTCCAACACGTCTCCCATTTTTTAAAACCAAAACACGTTTTCACCTAATAAAATAAAAACCGAAAATTAGCAAAAACTGATAATTGAATCGAACATCCCCAAATCATGCCTCAAACCTTAACTCAAAAGAAATCTGTCCAAAAATCAAAGGCTAGACCTCAATAGTCAATCGAGTACTAAAAAGTTTGGATTATTGAAGTCGTGTACATGGAGGGGCCACTGGAGTTAATTACAAAACCATTTTTTATTCATTTTTAAATGTTTATGATTTCTTGTCGTGGGAAAACTTATAAAATTCATTCAACCGATTCTGTTGTAGGGTGAGCTTTAAAGTGTGGTTAAAATATTGATCTGTTTTGTGCCCTTTTTTGCATTAATTTAGTGGACACACATAACATAAGTCCATTTGAGTGTAATCCGACAGATTAGCGGACTTTTGTGAGTTTGTTTCCGTTGTAATTTTCATTAACTTCTCCATCCACATAAAATGAAATTGTGAGTGTGAGTCACTCAAATCCATGTGGCACTTGCTTATTGGACAAATGAGTTTAGTGAGGATTGTGGACCTTAGAATAAATCCTATGATTGGAGATTATCTTGTGGTCATTTTTATCCTCTAGTTTTGTCTTTCCTCATCATCTCACTAGTACATGAACCATGCTACATATACAATCATGATTGACAATTTTTTTGACAACCATGAGTTAGTAGAAATCTATACTATCCATTTTAAAAATTATTTTTTAAATCAACAATACGGATCTTGACAACACATGGATTGTCAACAAAGTTGTCGACAAAATTGTATAAATTTCTTTATTCCTAGTACATTGGTTTGAATTTTGAATTCAAATAGTTTTGGTCCTATAATAGAAAGGGTATTCTCTTGGTAGCATTTGGACTTGACAAAGAAGAGAAATATAGAGAGGGACTAAGTGAGAAATGTTTATTTCTCCAGTAAAAACTCTTGGTTAGCTTAACAGGTTTTTCTAGGTAAATACATTTTCATTTCTTTTTGTGACGGTACTTTAATTTAGTGTGGCACAAATTTATGCTTAATATCAAGGACTCCATTGGTGGTGGTGTTGAAGAATTTTTGGATCAATTTTTATCAATTTGAGAGATTATTTCACATTATGAGTTGTAATAACTTATTCTAATCTACATTTTATCTCTATATAAATGGTATTGAAGCTCATGCTAGTGATAAAAAGTGTGACATCAACCTGAAAATCGGATTAGAAATTGAAGTGGCTCAGGTTTGTTCAAGAACAAAGAGACTCGAAACTTCAGGCTCTTATTTCATTGGATCCAGGCAACTGAAGACCATATTCCAACTTCAGACGACCAGAGGAACATTTCGATATGGTATGTAAAGCGTGTGGAGCAAGTAGTGAAGAACACTTGTTCGTGCGAAACCCGCATACTTGGGAGATCGTTGACAAGTAATAGATTTAGTGAGTTGAGTGTATCATCCCACGGGGAATAATTTTCAATTCAAGTGTACTAGTTTTGTATGAAATTAGAAATTATATAACACAAAAGAGTTTTTGATTTGATTTTATACTAAATTAATCAAATAAAAATGTAAAAGTTTGGTTTTTATCAAATTATGGATAATTGTATTGGAATTCAAATCCAACTATTGTTATATATTTAAATTTTTGATCTGTAATCTAGTTCCGTTCATGCGTTATTGACAATTGATAAAGTTATGATATATAATTTTCTTTTTTAAGATATTAAATATATCATAATCACGATCCAAATCTATTCATAACTTGAATTTGAATGAATAGAATGTATAAATTTTAGATAATCTATAAGATTGCACAAGTGATAAATGTTATTTTTAATATCTATTATACGTATGTTAATTTTGTTGTATTCTAAACTTATTGTGAGTCTTCTAATACTACAACAAGTAACTAATTATCTAATTGTTAGTTACACAATTAAATAATACAATGGATATGCAAAAGTAATCAAGAAACGCAAGAAATATTAAACTACTAGTTTTGAACTAAAATAAATAAACAATGGAGTTTATCTCCATCCAATACAAAAATGGATCTAGCCTATCATGCTTTTAAATAAATTACAAGAAGAATAATGAAAAATCATCACTCAGATCATAAAATAATGTAAGAAATCTTGATCTTTAATTCCAAGGTTGAATTCTTCAAAAATTTGATGTAATTAGCTTCAATTCCTTGCTAGGGTTTAATCTTCTCTCTCAAATTATAGGAATTGGTCCTTTATTTTTTTATGAATGGTATTGTTGTGTATCTAGATGTTAGAGAAAGTTCTCTCAATGTTTTTCCCAAATTCTATATTATTAAAGGTCGAATTTAGGTCAAGAAATCATCCTAAAGTTGTTGCCAATAAAAATTTGAATCAAAAAAGGAAATTGGCTCATCAACAAATAATTTGGCCCATGCACGTAGTTAGGTATAGCTATCACGTGCGTGCAGGCATGCTAAATTACTCTTGGGTCAAGAAAAGGTGGTCCATGCGCACACGCTTGCATAAGGGTCGCACATACGCCGGTTTATCTGGATTTTGTCACTGAGCAACCTTCAATTTTTTGATCAAAAGTTTCTCTATCGATATCCGACAGAAGTGATTCAAAATGCATTGAAAAGATAAATCAAAGGACTGCATTTATTGTAAATTGAATTTCTTCAATTCAAAAGTTTATTATCGAAAAAATGGGTCTCAATTTGACACTGAAAATTCGAAGCATAACTTGTTCGCTGGAAATTGATTTTGTTTCAATTTTTCATTCATTTGACTTCTAATTTTATTTAATTGATTCTATGTGATCTTCAATCATTGTTTCATGATCCTAATTAACTATTGGATGTTTGCACTTCGGTCCATTAACTTTGAATTTCTTTATTTTTCGCTCGTGTTTATCCAATTTAAACTATAATTCATCAAATTCAACATCAAACATCATAGTTTATTGGCCTAAATAAATGTATAAAATACACTTATCAACATGCGTAGCAGACGCAGCGACGTATGAAGCACAAGCACAGAGGCTGTGTCGATGAGTGATGAGGAATCTGGCGACAGTAAAAAAGACATATTGTTCCTAGAGAAATTTTTGACCTTCTAGTGATGTTGGTTTTATGATTGGTGCACTGTGGAAGCTAATGGTGGCTCGAATAGCGAGGTAAGGACGATAAAGTTTTTCGATGGTGGGTGACGCAAAACTGGGAACGGGATACGCATGAAAATCGCGAAATTAATTTGAAAACGCAGGGAAAGCCCAAATTTAGGTTGTAGACGGTAGAATCTCGACCTGCAAATTATTGAACCAAGCAACCAAACAAAAACGAAATTTGAATGACCTTTTGATTACAAAACCAACGAATCTCAATTTGCGAACGCCACAAAAGGTGCCTAATCCTTTGATAAGTTCTAAGGGTGGCTTTGATAAGTTCAGTAGTTCATTCAAGAATCATTAGAGATAAATTCTCATTCTCATATTCATGTAAAAAGTGTCCCTTACAATAAAAGAAAATAACATATTTATACTAAAACCTAATTAATGTAGTTAAAACGAAAAATAACTCTAAATATTACAAAAGATATAAAAAAAAGATTGTATTTTAGTCAAACTAGGAAACTCGTGAAAAAATGAAATATTTGCCACGGAATTGGTCTATGGGACCGCATAGTTATAGGAAATGCGATCACATAGTTCATCAAGAATGCGACCTGTTGGACCGCAAGCAAGGCAAAGCTATGCGGTCGCATAGCTTTGCTTTTTGCTTCAAGCTTTGGCTGCTCGAATCAAGTTCCTCCAAATGGTTTCGGCCTTCGCCCTCAACATGAAACTTGACCCTTGGCTTGTCAACTTCTCCCATTTGAACTTCATTGGTCGAACAAGTGATTGCCTGCCCTGGGTCATATCAGTGGTTCTTGTGGTTGTTGCAGCTGTTGAAAGTTTTTGGGCGAATAGTAGTAGCCTTAAAGTTGTAAAATATGCATCTCTCTATACAACACAAATCAACAGGTTAGTTCGCTCAATTTGCAATTCTAACACTCTCTTGAACTTATAATTTGTGATATTGTGATTTGTTATCGTTTTGAAAAGTAATTTCTGCATAAATTGGTTTGAACTTGCATTTGTGTAAATATTTTGAATAAAATCTTTTTGAAAAATATTGTTTTGCTATTATGGCCTCTCGAGTTGAATTGCACAATTTAATGGTGAGGAATATTATTCCATTTGGAAGTAAAGAAAAAATGAAAGATATTTTAATTTAACAAAGAGTTTTTAAAGCTCTTGAATACCCATGAAATTATCTTGATACATTAAAAAGCTAAATTGGATGAAATTGCTGAAATGAAAAAAAAATTGTACATAGTTTTATTCTGTTGCATTTATCTAACTATGTGTTGAAACATATTGAACAATATAAGACAGTCAAAGAGTTGTAGAAAAC
Organism: Fraxinus quadrangulata; assembly: GCA_903798255.1. Classification (NCBI taxonomy): domain Eukaryota; kingdom Viridiplantae; phylum Streptophyta; class Magnoliopsida; order Lamiales; family Oleaceae; genus Fraxinus; species Fraxinus quadrangulata. The sequence goes on along the minus strand of CAIGRB010097376.1, from coordinate 9,548 downwards.
ACTTGATAAATTATTCTTGCAAAAATTTTGCCAAATAAAATTCATTTGCTTTGAAAAGTTTTTAGCCCCTATTTGTCATCCATTTTATCAAATATTGTTTATTACAGTAAACAATTTTCACCATATATTCACTTAATAAAATTACTTTACTTTTCAATCACACATTCTCAAAAAAATACTATTGAAAACTATATTTCTTCTTCCAAAATGAGAGACAAACAAGCACTTAGTTTTAAGGTGGACCTAAGAAATGATCTTAAGTCCAATCTAGGTGACTTTAACATGTTTAGAAAGTGTTTGGCCCACAATTATAAGAAATTTGATGATAAATATCTAATTTTTATAATTTTGAATCTACACATGAATCCTATAGAGATGTTAGGAATGTCATCATGTATATTAGAGATATTTTGACCCAAAATATTGTGATTGATGTTTTGAGGGCTAGGGAGCTAGAGCTTAAGAAAGAGTTCAGGAGTAGCTCGAGAGAAGAGAGTCGGTTTGTTAGAAGAATGAATGAGGTAAGGGAGAATCATTTTCAAAGTAAGAAAGGCAGAGGGAAATCAAATGGTAGGTCTAAGTCTAGAGATAAGAGTGGTAAAAATTGCTACCACGATTTTAATCTAATGGGAAAGCCTAATTTTGAGATACCAAGCATTAATGATAGAGTAAGAAACAAGAACTTATTATTCATACTCACTAATTGAAGATTATTTTTTGGAATTTGGATTAAGAAGAAGAAGAAGGGGATATTGTCAACAAGAATTGAAGAGTTTCGAGGAATCGAGAAATCTCCTCTTTTTCTTTCTATAACAAAAATCTAGGTCATGTTTCATTATTCAAATATGGATTCTTGTACTTTTATGATGCTCGGATAAATTTTTAGTTGCTAGAGCATAGATGAACTTTTTGTTATGGAGTTTTAATATTAATTTCAAGATTTTAACTTTTGATACTTATTTGTTTTGAATGATTGTTATAGTTTTTAACGTCTTTCAATTACGTAGCTAATAATTGAATTAACATGTGATCTTTATTTTATACGAGGGAAATATTAGAAATTTAGCACGTGATTACAATCTCAGTAAAGTCCAATTAATGATAAAGACATTCGTCTATTTCCTCACTAAAGCCTTGTGGATAACAAATATACCATTTAACGAAGCAAAAAGAAAAGAAATATACCCTTCTCTTTAATGAAACAAAAAAAAAAAAAAACAAAACAAAAGAAATAATTGTAATCATAATTCCAAATTTTTACGAGTCTCAATTAAAACAACTTAAAACATTTTTACCAAAAATAATCGTCTTCCCAACAAACCTCAACTACCACTATCCCCCACCTTTACCACCACCGCCACTACTAAATGACATACAAATTAAATAAGTAATAACAACATTAATCTTCTACATAATAAAAAACAATCTTCATTAAACATTTATTAACAAAAAAAAAACCATTAATTATAAATTACTCTTTAAATAATTGCAAATCCAACTTAAAACACTTATTAAAAAAAAAAAGAAAGAAAGAAAACTGGTTAATTAAATTGGTGCTAATTAAATTTTACCTTAATTACTACTTGTTCACCCAAAAATAAAATATTACTGATTGCTCACCCAGTTTTAAACGAAATTCCCCATCCATCATCCATTTCAATTCCATCCATCTACTTAGGCAAAAAAATCTACTTGACATACGAAAATCCTACGTGCCACTAACGGCGTTAAAAATTGACAAATAGAAAAAATCCATTTCAAAAATAACTTTTCCTTAAGAAAACTAAAGAATCATTTATTTGTACAAGTTTCATACAGATAATACTCGGAATCAATTTTATTTATACAAGTTTCATACATGTGAAATATCTGAGCCTATAATTCATTTTCCGGACGATGTAGCATGTTTGGGTGTTTAGGGTTGAATTATTGTAATATGTCCGTGTCTGTTTTGTGTAACAATTTCCTACAATATTTACCTGTGAAATTGTACATGTATTTGAGATTTTACAATGTCATTGATTTATTACCAACTTGTGTGAATTTAAGGAAAGAGTTTCCGAGTGTTAGTATGTAGCATACAAGGCAAATATTACATCATCTATCACAAATTTTTATATGAAAATACAAACAAAATTATGGATAAAAAACCTATTTTCGACATCGTAATAGCTACGACAATACTCATGTATAATAGTCTTCTCTAAAGTCATCTGGCTCGTGCTCGAAATTGGGATGATATGGTTCGACGATGGTGGAAACATAAAAGAGATCCAAGATAATCGAATGAAAGCGGAAATGTGAGTGACAAAATGTTGCTATGAAAGAGAAATTGTGAGAAATGGGGCTTCTAATGTAGAGTTTAATTGGTGGGTGGGTTAGTGGGTGGGGATTAAAAGTGGTGGGTGAGAAATTAGGGTAAATTTGGTAGGAGGGAGAATTGATTTAATGGGTTTTTAATGACGGGTAAAGGGGAAAGTATAAGACAAAGTCAAACAAATATAAAGCCATCACGAAAAAAAAATAAAAATATATATATCAGAACATCGGTAGAGCCAGCACCTGTCGTGGTGGCGCAGCCGCTCCACTGGAATTTATAGGTTTTGCTAGGTTTTTTATACTCAATAAATCCCGAAAGGTGATATTAAAACGTTTTTTTGGATTACACTTCATAGGCCATGACCGATTAATGAAGTGAAATATTGACACCACAATTATTCAAACTGATCCTACAATTTATTTGGATCATTTAAAGTAGTCTAAGTTAATTAGTGCTGCTCATGACCAACCCAAAATCCTAGGATGCCTTTTTTGGTTTGTAATCCATTTATACTACCTATTGTGCCATATTACTTATTAACCTAAAGCCCACTTAAGCCCCTTTATATGCTACCCGTTACTGTTGTGTTTTGGTATGTGGAATTGATTTTAATTAGCCCTTTGTGTTTGAAAGAAAAAAATGGCGCCTCTGTCCCTTTCTTCTTAGCTTTGTGCTTTCCTATTTCAGTGGCTTGTTTCTCCACTTTTCTTTAGCCCATGTGGCTAATCTTTGAGACTATATTAAAGTCTATACCCTGTCTTTTGTGGGCAACCGGGTTTGGGAGTTATTTGGTTTAAGATTTTGTTGTTGATTGTGGTTTTCATTGGTTGATACTGAGCTCAGTTATAGGTTGATTGAAGACTCATCTCCAAAATTTGGTATCAAAGACACAAGAAGGTGGATTGGGCTCCAAAAGCTAACCAGAAGCCGACCAGAAACAAAGCAGAATAGGCAGAATTGAAATTGTCCATTTTTTCCCAAAAATCGGACCTGTAAATCAGTTTTTTGGCCTAACCAGAAGGAATTTGGAGAAACGGTGACCACTGGTGGAACATGCAGGCGGAGGCGCACCTGATGGTCCGGCGCGTGGGAATGACGACCTACAACAGTGGCGTGTGGCAGCTCTAGCTACCGCACGTGAGGGCGCGTAAGGGGTTCTCCAGCGACGATTTCATCAGACATAATCTTTCTAACGAATTTCTAACATTTTGGTGTTGCTAGTTTTCTGTTTTAGGTTATGAACATTTGTGTTTTAGTTCGATGTTCGATTGGGTGCTGCAATTTCTGAAAGCTTTAGGGCAAATAGTGGTGGCCCTAAAGTGGTAAATTCGCATCTCTCATAATTTACAGACTCGGATTGGTTCGCTATGGTAAATTGACTAATCCCGTTTAAATTTTAGCATTACCGCGTCAACGTGTGGGGTGACATTAGGTTGGGATTACCATGAAGGGGTAACCATTGCTTGTGCTAGAAATTTAGAAATTATTTGCTATATTTGAAGTGTTGGATTTAACTGAAAGTTAATAATTGCTTCTGTATTTAATGACTTGAGATTTTGAATTTGCGTTGACATATCTTCATGTTGCATTGACTATTCCGTTAGAATATTTAGACTTGACCCGTTTGAACATTTCCTTGATTTAAGATCTCGAATCTCACGAAATTCTGAGAATCTAGAACGGTATATATTGTTGTCTTAGGATTACTTTGTGTGACATATTTGTGCATTTTGATTGTTCTATTTTTCAAAATGT
>CAIGRB010097370.1:0-15559 GCA_903798255.1 Fraxinus quadrangulata | reverse complement strand
GACCTCTAGTACCTTTTGATTTTTCCATTTTTATTTATAGGAAAAAATAAAAATAAAAATTTCTTTGAATTTTAATAGAAATCTTATATATTATATGATGATTAGTGTGCAAGTTATTTATTGAGGATATTTTTAATAGTTTCAAATGTTTAAAAAAATCAAGGATCATTTTTTAATTATGACTTTGTGATAAAATCTCCCACAAATTAACACGTGACATGGCATCCCTAGAACCTTCCTGACCCAACCCAAATGAAATAGAAAAATCCCCCATTGGGGACGAATCCTAAGCCCCAAATCGACGCCCCCAAATCCAAACGTGTAGTCGCGGCTGGCTGAAGAAGTTTAACGAGCTCGTGCATCTTCTCCGGCCGTCAATTGGATATGTTTGTCTTGTTTTTTGCGTGCTCATTTTAGAAAAAAGGTCAAATACTCTACATATGCGTACTGTTTGGATGAAATTGGTGGTGAAGTCGCGGCTGCCTGAAGAAGTTTAACGAGGTCGTGCATCTTCTCCGGCCGTCAATTGGATTTGTTTGATCTTGTTTCTTGCGTACTCATTTTAGAAAAAAAGGTCAAATACTCTACATACGCGCGCTGTTTGGATGAATAGGTGGTGAAGAAGATGCACAATAAATTAATTTATGGCTGCAGATGAAAGCTGAGGCAAAGTCAGATATTGACCAAGAACCTATATTGTGTAACTATTTTTCAGTTCAATCTTGTTGTATGATTCTATGGAAAGTGCTTGCTAATAATAATGTGACTTTGGGTGGCACTGGAAAAGTTTCTGGGGACAGACATTCAAAAATTGTTGAAGGGGTTCTGATTGGGGGCAGGCACTTGTGTACTGGGAAATCTTAGAATAGAAGAAGGAGCCAAAATTGGTGGAGGTTCTACGGTGATGAAACAGCTTCCTGCTAGAATTATCGCTGTAGGAAATCTAGCTTAAAAGAGAATCCAATTAAGCTAAATTCCCAGTTTGACTATAGATCATACATCAGATATATCCAAGTGGTCTAATTATGTTATTTAGGGCAATCATGTTTTTTTTTTGGATCAGTAAATGAATTATATTATCAAAGATCATGTACAAAATACTTCGGATATACCCGAGCGGATCAACAATACAGGAATAATGGAATTACAAAATAATGGGCATATCCATGTGTACAAAAACGAGAAATTCCAAAACAAGTGGATAAAAATCAACCCATAACAATCGACTCATAACAAATCAAAACATTAGGATACAAAGAAAACATTACTTTGTATACATGTGTTTTGATCCTACGTACAATACTCTCAACTTGGGGTCTCATGTCATCAAAAAATCATATGATTTCTTGCCATCCATATGTAGTAGACGGCACTAGCTAAAGCAATCCTCTTGACTTTGTTACGCCATGAAGTACCTCTTGCTTCCTTTTTCATCCACTTAAGTGCGCTAGCAATAGTAGTCATGGCCCTTGTAATGTCAAACCAATCTTTTATGATGTTCCAAACTTTTGAGGAAAAAGTAACATTGAAAAAATAGGTTGTGAGAAGTCTCCTCCCGCGAGCCACAGAAGACACAAAACCGGTCAATATTCAGGTAAAGCAAGTTGTCTCTAGTGAGAAGTTTGGAGTTTGCTCCCAACCAAAGCATGAATGCGTGTTTAGGAGTAATATAGTGTTTCCAAACCTCTAAAGTCCAGCACTTTACGTTCCCCTTCGGCCTAAAGAATTCATAGGCGTTAGAGGCACAAAAAATTCCACTATTCTGCCCCATTTTCTGCTCAAAAAACTGGAGCGAAACCTCCACAGTAGGCTGTCCAGAAAACCCGTGTGCAAGAATCTGCCTGAACCCATCTCTGATGTTGAGCTGTTTTATCAGCATAGAGAAATTATTGTCTTGGTGTTCTTTATTAAGTGTTATAGATTGCCTTTAGATTCTGTGTTCTATTAGTATTAATTTGTGACAAAATGGCCAAGATCGGTGTACAAGATTTGTAAAGTAAATCATGCTGCCTTGTACTAGTTTTTTTAAAATCCATAGTGTTTGTGTGGATGAGCATATATGCCAATTAATTGCTGAGTCTCCTACACGGATTGCATTCGATGAGTAAACTAATTCTCTTCCTTGGGCGCAATCGATATCACTGCCAATCAATGGGTTCGCCTTAGGATTTGAGGCCTGATTTTGGGGGAATTTGATTTCAATTGAAGTTTGGGTTTTTCTGTGAGGAAGAAGTCGCGTTTTAATTGGGTTGTTTACAAAAAAGGAGTGTTTGGCTTCTGGTGATACGGCAGTGAGTTGGCACTTTATTTAACATTTTCATTAGTTTAGCGTACCGTGATCTATGTAGGCAGATCTATTAACGGATTCCGTCCGATGAGTGATGGAGATGAACAGAGTAAAGTTTGAGTGGTTATTGGGAAAGGTTCTGATGTACGGTGACTATGTCGTGACATAGTGCAAAGTTCGGTGGCCACTAAAATATTTAACTTGTGAAGTCTACGAAATTTATGGATAATAATGAGTGGTAGTTCGTAGGGGTGAAGAAAATTTGGTTTGGATGGTTTGCGACAAGTTTTCAAACCAAACCACTTAAATCGGTTTGAAAATTTCCCAAATCAAATCAAATCACTCAACTTTCTATCAAACCAATCCATTTTTATCATTTCGGTTCGATTTAAAGCCATGATTTAGTAAAGAAAGAAAAATAACGTATATCGCACAAGTTAAATCATAAATATTAATTTAAAATCTTATGTTAAAACATATACTATTATCATTATAAATCAAAATTTTACATACAATACATCAAGACAAAGTAAAAAGGTTACTTTTGATATGACAAGAATAGAAATTCATTAAAACATCAACTATGCAAGAATATTATCAATGAATAATTACAAATAAACAAGCTGAAAATATAAAAAGTAAATACACTAATCTAATTGCTATAAATTGAGAGACCCCAAAAAAATTTAGACAAAAACAAATAAATAACGCTATTTAGCTAAAAAATTAAGGGCTATCAATAAAATATAGCAAATAATTACCAAAAGTTAAAAATGAAAGTCAGGCAAACTGATTTAAAAATAGAGCCAAGAAAATTGGGTAAGGGTATGGTTAATTAATTAATAGGGATGGATACTCGTTTAATTGGGTTGTATTGGATTGGGTAAAATATGGGTGCCTTTTTTAATTGAGATTTATTTATGAGGAAATTGCATCTAGCCCTACATTTTAATTTATTATTTTAGAGTTCAGATTTTAACTTTATTCTTTCAAATGTCAAGTATATACTCCCAATCCCACTCTTTAACTCTAATTCATTTTCTATCCAAACGAAAGATCATAGAACTTGTCACCTCCCTCATTCTCTAATTACACAACTTCTCACCATTGTGTAGGAGAACCGCCACGTGCAAACCCTTCGTCGCTACTCAGTAATGATGCTTCGATGCGAAGCCGTACTGTTCCTCCGATTGCGTTTGATCCGATCGTTTAGTTGGAGTTTTGGGGTGATTTTTGTTGATGGTTCGTGGTTTACAAATGTTGTGGCTATTTGTAGTTTGCAAATGGTGGTTATTGGGTGGTGGTAATGGTGCAAGTGGTGGTGATGTGGTGTGGTGTGGTGTGGTGTGATGTGGCGTAATGTTCAATTAGTGCTGATAGTAGAGTGGGGTGGGATGAAGAGAATTTGTGACCAATTATTAGGGTGATTGTAATCAATAAAATAATTAATTTATGATCAATAAATAATATATGATGATTACAATTAAATTTGTAATTGTACTTACAATTTGTATTTTTGTAATTGGCACCTTATGTGATTTGTGATTATTGTGACTTTAATCTGTTATTAGGTGGTCACAGGTATGACCACCTAATTTTTTAAAAACTTTTTCCCAAGTTTTAAAATGATTTTTATTTTTTAAAGTGTCTTCAACCTTTATAATTATGTATTCTTTTCAATTTTAATTGGATTGGATAAAATTTAAATTAATTTATTTTCAGATTTTTAAAATGGTTTACAAAAGGTGAAGCACAAACAAAATCACTTCAAAATCGTTTGATTCGATTCAAAATTTAAATGTTATCAAATTCACAGACCCAATCAACGATTTCGAAAAAAGCAATTTTGGTTTGATATTCTTGTTTGACAGTTTCGTTGTTCAACTTAGTAGTTATAAATGTATAGTTAAAATTTTTATTGACTTTGACAGGGTTTATAAAACAATTTCTAAATTGTATCAAAACAATCTATAAATAATGCTTCAATAGTTAAATGCAAAAGTACGACTAAATATTTACCATTTATTTTGAAGCACGTTAGCAAAATTTTTGAATGAAAATCGGTATCAAGGACAACACAGCACAAAATTAAAGTTGAATCATAGATATTTACAAATGTAATTTGTTTCCATTTTTTTTCAAAACATATTTTTTTCCTCTTTTTTTTAACTATATATTATTTAATAAAATAATATTACACGCAAATTCAACTTTTCTTTATTTTTTAAAAGCTCAAACAGTAATTATCTAACAATGTCCAATCAAAACAGTGACGCCTGGATCGGACAAATTAAGTGATTAACGTTTACAAATGTAGAAAGAAACAGCCAAAGATTAAGGATTAAACAAACATAGCCAAACACATGATTTTGTCTTCTTGTATATTAACAATTAAACTCTTCCAGGAGGAGTTCTAGGATCATGGTTGTTGTTTGCTCCTGTTCCTTCATAATCTGTAAGCGCTACATTCATCCTTCTTTCCACTAGTCTAATTTCCACAACTGATGCTTCACCATCACCTCTTAACCCCTCAATATCCTACACAAATTTCAAGGAAAATAAATTTANAGCCAAAGATTAAGGATTAAACAAACATAGCCAAACACATGATTTTGTCTTCTTGTATATTAACAATTAAACTCTTCCAGGAGGAGTTCTAGGATCATGGTTGTTGTTTGCTCCTGTTCCTTCATAATCTGTAAGCGCTACATTCATCCTTCTTTCCACTAGTCTAATTTCCACAACTGATGCTTCACCATCACCTCTTAACCCCTCAATATCCTACACAAATTTCAAGGAAAATAAATTTACACTTTTTTCGACTCATATTTATATAGTATACACCTTTCAGAGCATTTCCAAAAAATCCCTTAAATATAAAAAAGACTCTTTAAATTAACATTATTTAGAGATCTCTCAGTATTTAAATGGACAAAAGTAATATAATAATGAATCTAATAAAATTAAAACATAGAGAAAAACAATAAATACTTTTTAAGAGTGTAAAATTAAGTATTAAATATAAATTATTTTGGAGTTCTTAAAATATTTACTCTTTAAATTTATAAATGCTCTTTTAATTGAAAAATAATTTCTTTAAAAATAGAGACCCTCTCGTTTCATAAGAAAGGGGGGGAAAAAAAAAGTGGCTTGGCCATTTGAGCTAAATTGTCAAATGGAAGGTGGTGGTATTTTGATTTAAGCTCATTTTGTTCTCAAAATTTCAATGTAAAACTTTTCTAACAAATATTAATTGGTATAGAACTAAATAACATCACGGAAGAAAAAGAAATCAAAATTTATGAATCGTATAGTCCAATCCGTCTATAAAAAGTGCCCTGGGAGTTTCTCACTTCTAACATCACACACACACACACACAAATACATACACAGATATGTGTGTATATCAGTATATGTTCATAGAGAGAGAGAGAGAGAGAGAGAGAGAGAGAGAGTACCTGATACTGAATATTACCAACTTTTGCTCCATCTTTATGCCTCCCTGCTAATCACAAAAGTCAATATTATTATAAAATGAATTGTAATTAAAGAACTATCTCACACCTACACTATCAATATCAAGGTGGCTTTTATGAGGCTTACTTGACGCAGCGGATACCACCATTAAAAATAAGACTAGCAACACCGCAAACGGCCGCCGGGAAGCCATGAACACCACCACTTAAAGAAACAAAGTTTTCTTTCTCTTCTAAATGATGAAGGGTTTCTGAAGAAGATTAGAACGGGGAAACATGTGGTCCAGTTGGTATTTAAAAGGCACAAAAACGAAACTGGATCAAACAACTAGAAAGTACAGCCAAAAAAAAAGGAAAAAAGAAAAAAGAAAAAATAGTCAACTAGTTTGTTTGCTTTTTTTCTGGTTAGCTCCCACTTATGAAATAGTGCAATTAATAATTCCCACTTGCCTAACTTTACAGGTTCATCCCATGATGTTCGTTTCATACGATAATGTGAAACTTGTGATCATTTAGGTAGCAGCTGGTCATGACTCATGAGATGTCACAAAAAATGTCAATTATGATAATAAGTTTTGGATTTAGATGTCAAATCATCCACACATTTCCTAACAAATAATGAAATATTTTGCTCTTATCAATACTTTTATATTTTAGAATTATTTCAATTCACACGCCTATAATTAGTGGCAGACATGATCGATTTCAATTTAGTTCATGTTTGGTAGAGGCTAAAATCAAAATTTTAGTATATGTTAATAAAAATTGATGAAATGTTTGATTAAAAAATTGGAATATAATATATAATTAAAATTAATTGTTAACTTTAACTTGAAATTTTAATTCAAACAAAACATGGGCTTCATCAATCGAATAGTAGCCAGTTTAAAAGAATGAATGCTAATAATAGAATCCCCACCCCCCACCCACACTTTCCCCTTCTAGGCTATGGTTCTTGATTCAATATTAATTTTGTGCTTAATTGGACAAATTTGTACACATTTATGCTCTCTCTTTGTTTATTTATTTATTTCTTTTTATTTTTAGAGAACATACCTAATTGTTCATAATTATTTTTAAGTTTGCATATGTTTGGAATGTTCGGATTTTAATGCTGGTGATAAGGTTTAGAGCGTTCGACTAACCTTTAGTTAATTAAATTTTATTTTTTTAACTATATTAAATTAGAAATGTCGTAGACTTTTGAATTTTATGTGGATGTGTGTGAGCCACATTATTTTGGAATATTAGATTGATAGAGAATGTGTGGTTGAAAAAGAAGGAAAAATTATTGATGTGATATAAAATATTATTTTATTGAATAAAATGTGTGGTTGAAAATGAATAGAAGAACGTGAATAAAAAAATAATGTGGGTCAAATAATGTCAAGTTTCTAATGTGGAGAATTTGTCATACCTTATTAGTTTATGTATCGCATGTAGATCTCTCGTAAAAGATTAATTTTGTCAAGTTACCTCATTATGTAACGAAAACATTTTGTTGTGAAATAAAAATAAATAAATAAATAATAATCATAATAAACAAGAGACAAATATAAGAGAGTCAAAAGGGAAATGAGATTTCATTACAACATGCATATGATTCAAATGACAATTACAAACTCAATGTCGCGGAAGTACTTCAAATCGTGCACAAATCGGGCTCAATTTCAACAATCAAACACCAACCAAATGATTGCTCAAACCCACAACTCTGTTCACTTCGATCGCTACTTTCTTGCACCCACAAAGGACATGAATTTGGTGATTATTTGCTGTCACAAAGGAGGAAGCAATTGGTTGAACTCAAGCACAAAGGAGAAAAAACACAGAGTCCTCTGCCTCTTTTTCACTCTTGCAAATAACGCAGAGTCACAGTAAACAAAGGGAAGGCAGATATATAGGTAGGTCTGGTAACAAAAGTTGGGCCAAGCTATAGGAAAAATGAGCCAACAATCATTAGAGCCATCCAATAAGTAAATTGGGCCATGAGCAACCGTAATTAAATAAATTGTTTCCAATAGCCCAAGTTATTTTCGGGTCGAACCAATCAATTTGGTGTTGATATAATTAATCCAACCCATTTTAACATCATCGTCTGAATTTACTGGTTATCAAAATGCCCCCAACACTCATGAAGATACAAACTTCTAAAGACTTATCAAGTATTATGGTGACACTAAACTCCTATTAGGAGAGATTAAAATCAGATTTTTAATAGATATTAATAAAAGTTGATGAAATGTGTAGTTAAAAAGTTATGAGTCCCATAAAATATATGGTTAAAATTAATTATCGAATTTGACTTAGATTAAAATCTGAATTTTAATTTTCACCAAACATGAGCTAAATAATCATCAATAGTTATCTATTATTTAACAATATTGTTTGATGAAATATCAGTGGGATAAAAATATCAGAGGGAAAAGAGTACAATTAATTGCTAAAATTTTGAAAAATTAAGAAAATATTGCATCATTAAGATCTTGCAGGAAAAATTCAGATAAATGAAACTAACGAAGGAAAAAGAGTACAAATACCTCAACTGATGTTAATCACTAAAGAACTCTGTACCTACACATTCGGATCTCATTACAATTTTTTTTTAATGTAGATGTCCAATGTTGGGTTTTGTGACCCAGATCCAGTCCAAATTGGGTTTAAGGTTTTGCGTTGTGGAGTATTGGACTTGAAGATGTCAAAATAGGGTTCAAAAAGGAAAAAAAAGAGTGACGACATTGGACGGATGCTCACTTATCGCTCGGGCGATAGGAGCAAAATTGGAACAAGGAGTTCATCGCCTGCTTGTCGTCGAGTTGTTGCTCGAGCGACGCGCCACATACCCTTTTTTCTTATTTTAGGTTAAATTTAGGGTTTGGACATGCCTCCTATAAGTAGTAGACTCTTCATTCAGTTTTGTATGGTAAAAATTGCTGATAGTTGTATTTTCTGTCAATTGGTTGTCATTAATAAAATAGTCGATTCATTTTCCAATTTCATCTTCTTGTTTGCTTTTCTTTAAATCGTGTTCTAGTTTATTAGTTTTTGAAATCTATATTTCATATTGTGCCATATCACCTCCCTGAATCCCTAACATGTGGTATTAGAGGTAAAATTCAGCAGTTCCGCAGAGCAATGATTTGATTGTTTGAGATTTTTTATTATCAATAGCTACCATGGAGTATGATATTCTGTTGTTAGATCGCAATACAAGATTTTCATTGTGGCAAGTGAAGATGAGAGCTATACTGGCTCAGATGGATTTGGATGATGCGTTGTTGAGATTTGATAGGATGCCCACAACTTGGACAACAGAGGAGAAGCAACGAAAGGATCGCAATGCACTTTCACATATTCATCTTCATCTATCTAACAATATTCTTCAGGACATCTTGAAGAAGAAAATATCAGCTGCATTGTGGTTGAACTTGAACAATTGTGCATGACCAAAAATTTGACCAACAAATTGCATCTGAGGAAGAGACTTTATTCTCATTACATGGTAGAAGACAAATCATTGGAAGATCATCTAGCTGTGTTTAAGGAGATCTTTGTTGATCTGGAGACGTCAGAGGTAAAACATGATGAAAAGGACTTTCCCTTAATCCTAGTGTACTTGCTGCCTATTTTGTTTTCGTCATTCAGGGGCACGATTCTGTATAGTCGTGATATACTCACCATTGAAGACGTGTATGATGCCTTGTTCTCAAAGGAGAAGATGAAGCATCTGGTTGGAACTGGTTCTAGAGATAATGAAACTCTTGTGGTTTATAGCGATCGACGAAAAGACAAGTCGATGGTAGATTTCAGCAATATGATCTATTTTTACTGCAAGAAGAAATGACACATCAAGAGGGATTGAGAGAAGTTACAGGGTAAGGATAATTCAGCTGCAAATCGTGGGAGGCAATCAAATAATTTAGGCGAAGCAGACATTACATAGAGCTTTGTAAGTGAGGAAGATCTTTTGACGATTTCTGATGTGGAATCCAAGCCTGACGAGAAGTGAATTTTGGATACAGTTTGTTCGTTACATATGAGTCCCAATCAGGATTTTTTTGAATCATATGAAACGGTGATGCAAGGTGTCGTTGTCATGGAAAACAACGAATTTGGGAGAGTCAGATTGAAGTTGGTGGATAGAACAATCAGAACTCTTGACCAGATTCGACATGTTCTAAACTTGAAGAAGAACATCATCTCGCTGAGTACCCTGGATTCCAGAGGGTACACGTTCTCTGGAGCAGGTAGAGTTTTAAAGGTTCGAAAGGGTGTCCGTGTTGTATCGGATGGGCGGAGAAAGTCCCAGTTATACATTTTGCAAGGTTTGGTAGAATCAGTGAAGAGACATTAGCACAAGTTTGGTACTGTGGTGGATATACAGTCTGGCACAGTACCATTGGAAGTTAGCTCTAGGTCTATTTTGAAGAATAATACTCTGTCGAGTTTGGAGGATATGAATAATTCCGTTTTACCACCACAGTCTGCAGTTCCATTGTATTCAACGGCTAGCGAGTGACCTATTGGAAATAGGTACGGGAATACTGATCTGGATGTGAATGCTTTTGGAGTTGTATAAGGTGACAAGTCTAGCCAGGGGCTTTCTATTAAAGTATTTAGTGGTGATTCTGGTATAGTGTGTGCTTCAATCCTGTTTGGTAAATTTTAAATTCGTTGTGAATTTTGGAACCCGGGGGTTGGGTTCATTTGTATCCATGTTTGGATATGGTGGAAGATGAAGAGTATTTTCGAGTGCTGGAAAGGTTTGGTTCAGGTTGAATAGTTCAGAGTGTTTCGCTGCAGTCGGACTTATTTTTCTGGTGGAGAAATTATTGAGATTCGTTCGTTGCACCGAAATTTGTGTCAAGGTGGAGATTGTTGGATTTTGTGACCCAAATCCAGTCCAAATTGGGTCTAGAGTTTCGTGTTGTGGAGTATTGGGCTTGAAGATGTCAAAAATAGGGTCTAAGAAGGAAAAAAACGGATTGATGGTGCTAGATGGACCCTCGCTTATCGCTCAAGCAATAGAAGCAAAATTGGAATAGGGAGTTCATCGCCCGCCTGTCTCCGAGCTGTTGCTCGAATGACAAGCTGTCGCGTTTATTTTTTTTCCTTATTTTTTAGTTTTACGCGATTTTTAACCTAGTTTCCATATTTTTAGATTATATTTAGGGTTTGAACATATCTCCTATAAATAATGGACTCTTCATTCAGTTTTGTATAGTAGAAATTGCTGGAAGTTGTATTTTCTCGTCATTGGTTGTCATTAATAAAATATTCGGTTCCTCTGTCAATTTCATTTTCTTGTTTGCTTTTCTTTTAAATCTTGTTCTTATTTATTAGTTTGTACGAACTATACTTCATATCGTGCACTTCCTCGAATTCCTAACAAGAAATAACATGGTACATAGTAGTGAAAGAGAACAAAAGAACAACTCTAAACTGGATTCAAATAAATAAATTGATCCCATTATTTGTGATAACAATCATCGAACAATACAATTCCAAGATTTTTGCAATCGTAGTGACGCCAGTTATAGTGTTACCTGTCATAAATAATATTATGTGATGACTTCAAGGTTTAATTTCTTCCTGATCACAGCCTAGAATCTCTTATAAATGAAAAAGCAGCCAGTGTGGAGAGCCTAAAGATTTGACGATTTCCCGGCAATGTCAATGACAAACCGATACTTCACATCATTCTTTGCAAGTCGATCAAGAGCTTCATTAATTTGATCGGTGGAGACCACCTCAATGTCACATGTTATGTTGTGCTTCCCGCACACGTCCATCATTTCTTGTGTCTCTTCTATGCTTCCTATCATGCTACCTTTCACAACTCTTTTGCCTGCACAATTTAAGATAGATAAAGATTTTGTTTAAAATTAGAAAAACTGAAACAAATTAATAGGAGAAGGTAAGCCTAATTACCAAATATCAAGGGGAAGGATGGTAAATCCATGGGCTTATCAGGTGCACCAACAATCACCAAAGTTCCATTGACTTTCAACAACTCCAATAGTGGTCCCAAAGAGTGCTTGGCTGATACTGTATCCAAAATAATGTCTAGGGTCCTTTTCTTTGACTGCACAAAANTCACGAGCCGAGCCGCGAGCCCACGAGTTTTTTGAATTTCTTTTAGTTTTTCACGTTTCTTTAAATTTTTCTTTAATTTTTCACGAGCCGCTTGTGAGCTCGACTTGCTCAACCTTTGAGCTCACTTACGACTCGGGCTCGTCATTTGACGGGGTCGAGTCGACGAGCCGCTTAGCCTGTTTGCCATCTCTACCCACACTGAGGCTTTGAAGGTTAGGAATGAATCATTGTTTATTCTAGACTCACTTGTAAGTCCTCCAGCCTCGACTTATAATTGTCCCTATTGATGAAGCTGTTGTAAACCCTAATTTATTCCAGGCCGGCTTGTATGCCTTTCAAACCTTAGCTGTAATTTTCCTTATTATTAAGGCCATGGATTTTGAGGCCCACTTTAAGAACTTTAAGCCTCGGCTCACACCTACCACTATTGCTGAGACTAGCCAAAAGTCCTCATTTATTCGAAGCCCTTTTGTAGGACCTTCAAGCCTCGGCTTGCAACTATCTTTATTAATGATGTGATAAGTCCTCGTTTACTTAAGGCTCACTTGTATAACCTTTGAGCCTTATCTCACAACGACGTCTATAGATGAGTCAGTGATAAGTTCTCATTTATTCAAGGCCTTGTAAGACCTCGAACCTTGGCTAACAACTACCTTTTTTCCCTAAGGTCAGTAGTACGTCCTCATTCACCCGAGGCTAACTTGTAGGCCTCCAATTATTGAAGGTATGCTCCAGCAACATTTGCCTCACATTCCAAGAAGATTTTTCCACCTATTCTTCACTTTGGATGGACGTGAGAAGCTTAACTCTGGAAGGGCCGAATACTTGCCTAAATATTATCATTAGTTAGTAAAATGCTGCATTATATCATAAATGACCAATTATTATTGGTATAACTAACTCGACAATTTATCATAAATTCTGTTACTCCTCACCTCAAAGCCTCAAAGAGCAAGTGCCATGTGGTAAGCCATGAAGGCAGAAAGCCAACAAGAAAGTCAATCAAAGACCCATGAAGTCAAAAATACGAAAATATCAAACAAACCGAAGTCCTTGCACTGCAAGATCGAAGTTCATGCCGAAGAGCCGCTTAAAAAGAAACAAAGAAAGGAGCTGAAGCTCTGCACTTGAAAAACCACCTCAAAAGATCTCTCTGAGGCTCTCAACTTGTCCGAAGCTCATGAAGCCGACGCCGTCTCTCGTAATATATTTGAAGATCTCTCTGAAAGTGATTGACGTAACACTTGTAATAAAGTTGTTAGTGTATCAACCTATTATACATGACAGCTGACCCCTTATCAATATATTAATTGTATGAATAGACAGTGATACGAAGACTCAATTAGGAAGATGATGTCACGTGGTTCCGATCCAACGGTCACCACGTCGGCCAATATAGTATAAATATATCCACTTTGTAACTAAATAAGGGGAGGGAGAGAATCAATTGAAAAATCGATAATCATATATTCGAAATACACAAAGGAAATATATTAACATTTCATCTATCATTCCACATATTCCTATTTTATTGCTACATAAATTAGTTTTGCTTCTATACGATGATAGTTGTTAGCGCGATTGCCTTTGTTTCACCCACCGGAGCTTGAATATTTTTGTATGTCGCCGCAAAAGTACCTCCCGCGTTCATTTCCTCTTTACTACTGTCGTTATTCCGATAGAAACGCATCGTAACATTATTTGACTAAACGTGAGTGGGCCAGACATCTGTTGGCTCATTTTTTTGGGTCAACAAATTCGTTGATTGATTAATAAAATTTACTTAACGACAATTTACTAAAACTTTCCAATTATTAATTGCGTTTTTCAAATCGAAAACTTATCACAATGGATTGATTAAATTCATTATTCTTTTTGAAAATCAACGAATTGCTTGATTAATACGTTTCATTGATTGAAATGTTAAGTGTTAGATTTTCAGTTGTCTAGGTGATTTTGTAGACAAAAGGATTATTATAAAAGAATATGATTTTTATAAGAGAGTTGTAAAAGTTAAGGATTCTTTTGGAGGGTTATATAGATAAATTAGTCTTTCGGTTTGAGTATGGAACTAGGAGAAATAGTCACTGAATTTACGCTAGCATATCGCCTAACTGATGCTCGAAAGGAAAAAAGCAAAATCATTGTCATCTGTCTGTCGCCCGAATCTCGCTCGAACGACACACCTTTCGCTACCGTAACGCTCAAGCAATGGTGTATTTTGAGAAACACTAATTTACGATTTTAAAAGTTCTGTCTATCATATATTACTCAAATACCTCATATTATAAATACTCAATATCCATTACCTTTTTTGTGGTGGTTGATCATTATTTTACATTCTAATAACATCAATCCAAGATCCAATAACACGTCCAGACATTGAGGTTAACCCTTTGATTTTTTAGATCAATCAACCACAAGTTGGAAAAATCATCAAATTCATATAATCCAAAACACCAACTTTCTAAATATAATCAGGAAAGTACTTTCTCGATAGCTTTTAAAGGTTGCTGATGATTGATGGAGGTTGGACCAAAAGCACAGAAAGAGTATAAGAACAATATGTTTTGGTAATCTACAGGAGATAAATAATCCAAGAAGATTGGGAGCAGGTGTGAGTGAAGCACGTTTCAGCGGGTCTTAAAGATTGCAAGAATTAGATTAGCGAGTCTAGTCGATTTTCTAGACTAGATCTATTGTATGTTCTTATTGTATATAGTGGAAGTTATTGGCTTGGTCCGAAGTTTTTACCCAGTTAAAGGTTTTCTTCATCAACAAATCTTGTGTTATTTATTGCGTTAGTTATTATTGTGGCAATTCAACATGGGATAACTTGACTTGATTGACTAAACTTATAGAATAATAAAAAATTCAATTGTTGCTTTAGTTTGATAATTTTAGTTCATCGTTATTCACCTATTAGGTGATTTTAGAATCGAACTAGTAACTCTAATTAAGTACAACAAGGGATCGGCAAAAAATGAGTTAATTAAAAACTGATTGTGAGAAGAAAGATGAGGAGCAAGACATTATCCAGCTGGACTAGTGGACAGGCAACTTAAGACTTACCAGCTTAAGACGATGAGAAATGATTTCACTTCCTTAATAGCCTCTCTATTTCCTGCAAACCACATGAGGCCTTGCTAATAAGATTTTTCTAAGTATGGGTCAGAAAAAGGCAAAGGTTTAACTAAGAAACACTTACTTCCCTCCTTAATAACCATTCTCAAAGAACTTCTAGAGTAGCAATACGGTAGTACGACTAAGTTTGGGATGTAGAATATGTCACACCACATGTCCCATTCCTTCTTGGTTACTTTTGATACAAATTTCGATACCTTTTAGGCTTTGGAAGTGTTCCACCTTACTCAGCCTCCGCTATGCAACCTACACAGTCTAGCACTTTCACTTCTTTCCTACCACTATTCAAATACTAGCTTCTACCTTATGGACCATCTTAAAAAATGGATACATCAAAAAATGAATAATCTCTCGTGAACTTATTGTTAATAAAAGTGATAGAAACATGGACTTTTTATAGGCATCATATCAAGAAAAACAACTGTGATATATTATAAAATCTTAACCGCTCAGTAGAAATTCAATTTGTCCACTAAAGTGCCAAAGGATACCATTTTTGATGTTTAACGGATGACCTGGATGCTTCACGCACGAGTTTTGACACCTATCATGTAAT